>CAHIKZ030002205.1:510000-719565 GCA_903632075.3 Acanthosepion pharaonis
GAGTTACCTGAGGCTTCTTTTAATGTATGCATCAGTGTTATTCTTAATCATTTACAATCACTGAAATAATTTTGACTAAATGCACAACTTTATACTTGGAAAAAATTTTTTATTTTATTGCTAAAATGTTTTTATTATCTTACATATCCATAAGTCTACCATTCGTATTTATTTTTTTATACCTTCATAATCTTTTGCTCCCAGAGATTCTTGATAAAATCCAAAGATGAATCTGCAATGTTATTGGTCATAACTTGGCATCTCAGCTTCAGTCATTTCCCCACCACCTTTCCTATAAATACTTTCATGTTAATTGTTCCGATGAACTTTCCTCTATGGTACCTAGACATTATGAATACTAGATTGGCAGATAGGTCTCAGCATTTTACAGTTTTCGCACATTTCGCAGTTGTGGAACTATCTTTCGACCTGTTGCTTCCAAGTCAACTTTGATCTTCAAGATTTTAAATGATATGTCAATCGTTATATACTGTCTTCTTAATTCCTGTTTTTGTATTGTTCTCTCTCCTTAATAGTTTTTACTTATATTCTCTAACACCCAGTAACTACTTGCGTCTTAGTGGCTTTATTGTCTTGCTTGGGGTAAAATTATTATAACAAAAAAATGTTTTGTTATTCATTTTTAATGTAATATTTATAAATAAGCCATTGTTTTGGTGATCGTTTTTTTATGATTAAATTGCACAATTATTCAAATAGTTATTTTTTCCATTCAATTCATTCTTGCTTAAATGTATAAATGTAGATATAAGCAAGAATGGTCTCGGCCTATACGATTCCGAATGAAGAATTTTTTTTCCTTAGCTTATACCTCCTCCCCTTCTTAACTTTCGGTGCCGTAGCATGATAATAATAGTGCTATGTAATTTGAAGAATACTTGTTACCCAACCACCTGAAAACATCTAGCAGTCAAAACCACGGTAGTTTGAAGTAATATTCGGTGTTTTTTCATCTTTTATTGTACTGGCTTACTTTGTTTTTTTGTTTTTTTTTGTTTTTTTTTGTTTGTTTTTTTGAAGGCGGCTAAATTGTGCATTTTGTTATACGTTCATTTTTTGCTGTAGTAGTTTCTCCGGCGTTTTATCTTATTTTGTGTTTATATATATATATATATATATATATATATAATTATTTATTTAAAATATGATTCCAAATCGCTACATAAGAGGTCTCATGTTTCAAAACAAGAGCCGAAAACTTCAATATAATCCTTTAAATTAAATTGAGTTGAAATTAAAATGGGCTCCGTTCCATCTTCAAGCGAAATTTTTGTTGGAATAACGTATATCTGAAATTTACTTGTTTTAAAAATTGAAATCAAAATCCCCATGGTAACAGCTAGGGCGAATTGTCTAAATTGGGTAGGCGAGTGTGGGGTGTTAATGATAAGTAGCGGTATAGAGATACTTTCAAGATGTCAAGTCGGGGAAAGGTGGGGGTGTCTAAAATGAAACGGAAGATAACCTTCATCAAGTTTGCTTGTCTACGGATATTTATTTATTTATTTTATTTTATTTTATTATGAAAGGGAATTGTGCATATAAAAAAAGAAAAACTTTCGTAACGTTTGTTTTTTGACGACTTCATAAAGGGTTATCTTTTATGTAAGGTATTTAAACTACTAATTTGGGCTATGGATTATGAAGGGTGTTATGTTGTATGCATGTTTGTAGTTAATTAATCCTACTATGAATCTGATGATTAGGCTATTTGTTAAACAAGTTATATAAATTTTTTTTTTTTATCTAATAATTCAAACCAAAAATCTGATGATGCCTACAAAAAACCGTTAACTCGTGTCTATTATTTAATAGATTATTATTATTTAGAAGTTTAATAATGTGCAATTTTTTCATGGAGGCACAAAGGGCATGGGTCATCCCAAGCTTTTACATATTCTAGCCTTGTCAATAATTTTTCATATATATATATATATGTGTGTGTGTGTGTGTGTGTGTGTGTGTGTGTATATATATATATATATATACATATATATATGTATATATATATATATGTATATATATATATGTATGTATTATATATATATATATATATATATATATATATATATATATATATATATATATATATATATATATATAATTATTTTTATATATAGATACAAATATTTTTTTAAATGTTCTGTTTATAATAAACAATATTAAATAACATTTCATGGCCTGAATGTATAATGAGAAATTTTCACAGAAAATATTCGTCCTCCGGTAAATGTTATTTAATACTGTTTATTATAAACAGAAATTTAAAAATATTTGTATCTAAAAAAAATATTAAACATAAAAATGTCTTAAAAATAATTGGCGGACTTTGTCCATTTCATAATATATATATTAATTTCATTAATATATATATATATATATATATATATAAGTTGTCCCAAAATAATGTATACACTGTTTGAATCGTTATAACTTATTCAGTCTATGTATTTTGACTTGTAAATAAGATTAATATAAGAGAAAGGATACACATTTAAAGAATTTGAGAGTAAAATATACAAAAACATAGAAAATTAACATTAATAAGATAGAAGCTACTTGAGGCAATGGCCGAATGTTCATATAATGATGAGTTCACATCAAGTGCCGTTCTGTTCAATAAACTTTTCATATCTTGAAGAAATAGACCTACAAACGTCCAGTATCATTTCCTCTGGTATTTGAGCACATTATTCTTCAATTTCAGCAATTGATTCAGGTTTCCTGCTGTAAACATTATCTTTTAGAACCCCCCACACACACACACACACACAAAACGAAATCCCAGGGTGTCAAACCTGGTGATCTAGGTGGGTATTAAATTGTCCCTCTTCTTCTAATCCATCTGTTTTGCATATTTTCATCCATATAAGTTCTTACATCACGGTAATGTATTATTTAACTATTAATATTTAAAGAGTGTATACAGTATTTTGGGACACCCTGTATATATATATATATATATATATATATATATATATATATATATATATACACGTTCGAAGTGTGGTTTTGCCTTTTCGTTGTTCTTCCAAGACATCAGACACGAATTATTACTTTTTAAAAAGTAATACTTCCTCCTTAATAAGTTGGAAGAAAACGGAAGTCGCACTTCAAATGTAGGTATATGTATATTTATTAATATATACTTCTTAGCTCTGTCTAACTGCTTTGAACACTGTTTTGTTTTAGATTAATTAAATATTTATTCGCTTACCCGTGTATGCACGCTAACGTACTTATATACGGTTGCTAATATCTAGTTATTTGATTTATCAACATTAATATCTAATATATATATATATATATATATATATATATATATACAGTGTAACCCGGATATAAGAGAGTTGTCGGGACCGGAGAAGAAGTCTCTTATATCCGGGTTTCTCTTATATCCGGGTTTGGTCTATATGTATACATTAACACAGACTCTAATTTGGGACCAGAGAAAATCTCTCTTATATCCGGGTTTCTCTTATATCCGGGTCAGAATGGAAAGGGTATATTTATATATATATATATATATATATATATATATATATATATGAAGATTCGATTGCCAGCCGTTTTTAAGAAACTTCCATAAAAGAAGGATTGCTGCCCAAACACACACGCACCCCCCCCACTTACACACATATATATATATATAATTTGTTTGTGTGTGTGTGTGTGTGTGTTATTCTCTAGATCTGTATACCATTGTCTTTTGGGTACATTTTCGTCATTTTCTTGTTTCCAATAACTCTTTGATATTAATGTCCTTTGTTTAAGCATGTCTATATTTACCGTTTCTAAGAACTATTTTCTGTCGCTATTGTCGTGACTAATTCGTTAATAAAATATGTGAGTTCCTTTTTATAAAGAGCCACCCACATACATATGTGTGTGTGTGTGCCTTTGTGTGTATGTATGTAACAGTTCAGATATAAATAAAATCTATCTGAAAAGACAATGAAAGACAAAAGGCTTTTCTTTACCAACATATCAATATAATACGTACATTATTAGGCTATTGAAGTAGACGGAAACATGGAGTGCTCTAAAATCTCTCGATAGACAACTGCATTGACTCTGAACTTTATAAAAAAGGTTAATCATCTTGCCTCAATCTAGGTATTCCCGTCACAAAAACGCAAGCAGTTACTGAATGTGAGAGAATATGAAAAAAAAATTATTAACGACTGAAGACAATAAAAGAAAAGTATTTAGGAAGATAACGATTGACATTGTATTTAAATTTTTGAACATCAAAGGCAATAAAGCCACTAGGATGCAAGGGGTTACTAAGTGTTAGAGAATATGAGAAAAACTACTATTAAGGAGAGAGAACAATAAAAGAACAAGAATTAAGAAGATAGAAGATAACGATTGACATTGCATTTAAATTTTTGAAGATCAAAGTTGATTAGAAAGCAAGAAGCCGGAAGAGAGTTCAACATGCGAAAAGAGCGATAGAAGAAACTATTAGCATAGAACTTACGGTAAAATGATGAGACCTTGCCGCCAATCTAGTACTGGGCTTAAATTCATAAAGTCTAGGTACCATAAATAGAATTCATCAGAACAATTATCATGAAAGTATTTATAGAAAAGCCACAGGAATGCTACATTACGGGGATGTGCCTGACGCCGAGATGCCAGGTCAGGACAAATAATATTGCAGATACTTCTTTGGATTTTATTAAGAATTTCTAATATATCGCAGGAGTACCAGATACCAATATTCAAAACATGGAAGAATAGTAGACTTATAAAATGCGAAAGAAGAAACTGTTAACATAGAACTTGCGGTTCCATCTAGCCATTTCAATTGTAAAATGATGAGACCTTACCGCCAATCTAGTATTGCTCTTAAATTCATAATGTTTTGGTACAATAGGGGAGAATTCATTAGAAAATTTACCATAAAAGTATGTATAGAAAAGGCACAACGATGAGACGTTGCCGCCAATCTTTTATAAAATACATTGGATCAACACCGTATAACTGGCCACTTGTATTCGAGGATGTAGGCAGCTAGCCATTCCCTATTACAGACGCTTGCTCAGGCGCATTTGTGTTTATTCAACACCCACAAAGCACACCTGTGTTTTATACTGCAACTATTTACAGTTTCTGGGGAAGAGCGTGTTATCTAGCGTGATCAACAATTTGAACAAGGCCAGTACGCTCAAGCCCTCGGCCACGATGACTTGCGACTTCATGCTAGTCCAGCTATCGACGGTTCTCAAGGGTTCCGTCTACCTAATTTCACTTGGGTCACGTGGTATGGTTTTCCGGCACTTTCCAAGGGTGCCACACGCTGGGATCCAGTCCGATAGCATTTGGAAGTTTCTTTCCTGAAAAATCAACCATGAGTGAGATTCGAACCCGGGTCTCATGGTCAGAATGAGAACGTTCTAACCACTCGGCCACTTATAAACCAATACGCAGTTTTTTTTTTTTAAAGCGAGGCGATTTTTTGGCAATCGAAATTCATAGACATATGAAAAATTTTGGCCATTCGTCTTTGAATATTGTTGCCATATATGTTTGAAGTGAAATGAAAAAAAAAAAAAAAAAAAAGAAAGAAAAATGCCCGGAAGTTCTTTGAGCCGTAAAAACGCGAAGCCGATTGGCATTCAAAAGACACGGTACAAATAGTGGGGAATGAGAAATTCACTTCCAATTTCATACAGCGAGACTTCTCGTTGTTCTTAGAAATGAAAGTAGCACTGAAAGATCAACATTTTCCATCCGACGTCCGAAGTTTACGTTGGTGAATGCAATTAGAACAAAAATCAATCAGGAACTTCCTTAATCGTATGAAAAAAAAAAAAAAAAGATTTGCATTAATTAATGTCGACGTTGAAAAGTTAAAATATTTGGCAATATTAAGAAAAGAAAACAAATGTACAATATTTTGATTTAAGTTTTATGGTTCTATGTTGTTTCAAACTTGTTTGGAGACCTTACTTATCGATCAAATATAAGAATTTTGAAGAAAAAATTTTTTTTCCGCTTTAATACCCGTTTAATCATTTGATTTAGAATTGAACTTGTTTTATCGGATTGGAGATCTTACTTATCAATCAACCCTCGTAATTTAATTATTTGATATATAAACATTTGTGATCCATACATCAGAAATAAATCCTTAAGTAAATCATCCATGTGATTTTTGCAATAAAATTTTAATATTCGGTTTATTTTTTGAATTTTGCAGGATTTTCACTACGTCCAAAAAGCTGCAGGAATTACGGGCGAACCACAATCTTCTGAAGGAGTTGCCAAATTCAGTCGGCAACGTCGTCCTGGAAATATTACAACTACAACATAATAACCTTTGTAGTCTTCCACCCACGTTCTTGTCGAATGCAAACAAGTATAAATTTCCTCTCTCTCTCTAAAAAAAAATCAATCTCTCTCTCTATCTATCTATCTACTATTTACTACTAGTAGTACTATGTTCTATCTATCTAAAATCTATAAATAAATTGAAAATTTATTTATCTATCATTCAAAATCTCTATATCTGACAAATTTTTCTCTTAAAATATATCTATCTATCTAATGGTAAAGCATTGATAGCTTTTCTACAAAAATCTATCTATCTATCTATCTATCTATCTATCTATCTATCTTTCTATCTCTTTTCTATCAACATTTTTAAAAAATAAAACTTATCATTATCTCAGATATATCTATCTTTGGTGTTTTCTTTTGATCATTCCCTACTATATATCTATCTAATGAAAAAAATATCTATCTATATCTGTCTATCTATGTCTATCTCTCATTTAAAAGAAAATCTCTCTCTATCTATCTATCTATCTATCTATCTATCATTATCTCTCTATATCTATCTCTATATATCTATTTCTTCCTCTCTCTCTATCTATCTATCATTATCTCTCTAAATCTATCTTTCTCTCTATCTATCTATCTATCTATCGATCTATCTATATCTGTCTATCTTTCTCTCTTTCTCTCTCTCTCTCTCTATCATTATCTCTTTATATCTATCTACCTTTCTCTTTCTCTCTCTCTTACTATCTATCTTTCGATTTATCTATATCCGTCTATCTATCTTTCTTTTTATTTTTTAGTTATCTCTAATAAAAAAAAAAAGATATATATATATATATATATATATATATATATATATATATATATATATAAAATATATATATATATACAGGAATTTAAAGCTACTTCATGGTGATGATCATTTCACCTTACTAAATTAACAAGGGTTTTCAAATTTTTTAGGTAAATGATAAGATAAAATAAAATGAAATCTTAAATCATATCATAAAACAAGGCAGTGGAAAAAGAAAGAAAAATAGAAAAAAGAACAAAGGAAAGAATAAAGAGAATAGTGAAAAAACAAGAAAAAGGTCTCTTTTACATAGAAAGGTTTAAAAAAACCTTGCAAATTTAGTAAGGTGAAATGATCATTATTGCAATCGTTGAAAAATAGCGAAAAACTCTATTGTTTCTCCAACCCCTTCTAGGTGAGGTTTAGAACTTTTTTGAACGAACCTCGTATCTCACCATATTGCTTGTGTCTTTTTTCACAAAATAAAAATTCATATAATTCCCTGCTCGATTTTGTTTGATAGACGATATTTGAATTTATACTAAGTTAAAACTTAATCGATAATCTCATACTATCAGTTCGATAACTCTACCCTAAAGCTTATATTCGGAGCTAATCCCCGTGTTTAACCTCTGAAATTTTATTCACTAATTATTTATTTTATTCTATTTTTATCTATTTTTTTCTCACTCCCAACAATAGTAGATTCACCTATTGTCAGCCCACACTCTTTACAGGTCTTTTGAACAGGAGAAGAAGTTTATCCCTTGTTTCCTGTTTAGGATTTGGTTTCCGGTTACTTCTACAGTCTGCTTCAGCTATATACTCCTAGCTCCTTCGCTAATATAACTCCACGCAGTAACCCTCTACCTTGATTGCCTCTTAGGCCTTCTATTGGAACTAGTAAAGAAAAAATGCCTGGAACACTACAATATAAACCTCTTCAAGTCTAAGGGCAATCATTATCTATCCTCCTTATCCTCATAATCTTTACTTTCTGTCATTGCCTCTTCCCTCCATATCACCCCCCATTCATCATACCACTTTTAGCAATAATAAGAGTAGATAGATTCACCTGTCGTCTGGTTCATGTTCCTCCCTAGCCTTTTGAACAAGAATAGAGGTTTATCCGTTGTTTCCAACTTAGGATTGGGTTTTCGGACCCTTCCAAAAATCTTTCAGTACTCTTTTACACCCAGTATTCCATTGCGTCTTAGTGGCATTATCGCCTTACTTGGGGTGAAATGATTAAAAAAATGACCTCTGTTGAATACTTGTCAAGCTTGGTATTGTGTGAAATTAAGTATTAAAAAAATTTCTAATTATTATATTAATACGTAGTAATTAACAGAAGTTAAGCAACGTCGAGCCTGACCAGTACCTAAATGGGTGACCGCTTGGGAATACTAGGTGCTGTAAGCTTCGATGTGCGGATGGTGTAATGAATAAAAGAGAAATCGGAGAGCCAAGTTCGAATTCCAGTCGCGTTCGTTATATTCATTTATGTGAAGATACACTCGGGAAACGCATGAATCTACAAATTCTCCCCATCTATGGATTAATTAGTAAAACTTGTATCACTAAACCATTATTATCTTAAAAAAAATTATTTCAATATAAAAATATCATCTGACTTTAAATAACCTGCAAGGTGTTGATAAAACGTAAAAAATCAATCAATCAACCTGCCAAAAAATGACATCAAACATTGTTTTTAATTTATTGTCATAGGTCAATCGTTATATATCCTCCTCATCCTCATTTTTCATTCATGTCACACTCCTCATTCAGCGTTACAATTGTAACAGTAACCTTCAACCGGTCGTATCACGTTGAAACACCGGTTGCTGTACGATCACTGAAGTTAAGCAACACTGAGCCAGGTCATTACCTAAACCAGTGGTTCCGAATTTTTTTTTGAATTTTTTTTTTCTCTGCGCCGCATATTCGAAATGAAAACCAAAGTCCCGGTGAAAAGACGCAAGTAGCCCTAAGGTATAGAAATCTCAAAGATAGTGGGAGTTAAAGGGAGATAACCACGGATTCAAAGTAAGAACATTATCAATGATAAGTCTCTCCTCTAATATTTAGACCCCAGTTACTATATTCTTTATACTTGACATAACACAAAAATATTCCATTGATAAAATCGGTCAATAATTATTTATAACTACTTATACTGGGACTCATGCATGCAATTACAAATAATCCATAATAATATTTTAAATTTTGAAATCATATTTATTTTTGGTATATATTTTTAAACTGTTTCTAAATCTTTGATTGTCTTTCAATCATTCCGCCTCACCTGCTATCTTCTTCCGTCGCACCTATGAAGCGCGCCGCATCGTTTGGGGACAGGTAACCTAGACAGTTTACCGCTTGGGAATACCAGGTGCTGTAAGCGTGGATGTGCAGGTGGTGCAATGGATAAGAGGTCGGAATTGAAAATGTAGAGCCAAGTTTCCATTCTAATCGGATTCCTTATACTCACTCCCGTGAAAATACCCTTAGGAAAGGTAGGAATCCACCTCTTCTCCCCACAGCTATGGGTTAATTAGTAGGAACTTTATCAATAAATCATTGTCTTCAAAAAGGTCTTACAACCTAAAAATATTTTCTGGTTTTAAATAACCTGCGAAAGGTTGATAAGTCGTAAAAATCAAATCAATCTATCTTGAGTGGCGCTTGAGCCTTTTATTGACTTTCTTACCGAGACGAACGTTGTTTGTATTTACAGATTGAAGTGCCTGAATCTGACAAAAAATTTCCTCCGTTTTCTTCCGCAACCCAATGCAAATGACTCTCTAAATAAACTGCAAGAACTCTATTTGACGGCGAATAAACTCCAAGACAATGTCTTCCAGGTAATCAGCTGCTTTCCCCGTCTGAAAAAGCTCCATTTGGCCGAAAATATTATCGAGGAAATACCAGAAAGGTAAGTTAAAATAAAGATGATATTTTTTATTGCAACTGCAGAGGGATTATAAATTCTTGGCGATAATTCTTCTTCTTAGATTTCGAAAGGGTCTATTCAACCCTATAATAGGACAGGTTGATTTTGAAACCATGGTATTGCACACGATTTGAACGTTGCTAATAAATAAGAACACAAAGTATTTCTTTCAAAATCTTTACTGTTTTTTGAGGAAACGAGTTCAAAATTAATGCAGTGCAATAGTTTTAGTGCGATTTTTAATAAACAATTCATTTTGTCTTATAATTTGTGGCCAGCAGTATTATGGTGTTATATACACTTTTATCTGTTTTTTGTTTTTATTAATTATGATCTAGCAAATCTTATTCATTGAGTAGCCATTTTTGTAATCTTTTACATTTTTTACACAATTTTTTTACTTATCGAATACTGTAAAATTGCATATTTTGCTTGTGGTAATTCATAATTAGAATTCTGGTTTGGATATATTTTCCATTCAATTTATCTAATACAAAATATATAAACTTTATTGGGATTTATTCTTGAAATAGTAAAATTTTAAAGTCAGTTTCTAAGTCAAAACCTGCGGAAATCAGATATTTCTGTACATTTTTTCAGTTTAAAATTCCGACGAGTTTTCCAAGTACGACAGAAATCTGAATAAAATCCCATTTCTGATATCATTACAGACAGAAGATGAAACGCTGTATATACATTTTGGAAAAGTGACAGCCTACATGTGTATGTTGGTATGCGCATGCTCAGAAAAGATAATAAGTACGTTGCAAAATGGATGCCATATTATGCATTTTTTTTACCCTTCCTTTTTATTGCAGCTGCATCGCCAAACTGGAAGCTCTGCAAGAACTTAACATCTCATCCAACTGCTTGACGCACCTCCCTCCAAGTCTGTGTAACCATCCGAAACTGCAAGTTCTCCGGGCAAACTCAAACATGATCTACAACCTCCCAGATTTTAAAGGGGCTCCGGAGCTAAAGGTAAGAGAAGCTTCTAAGTTCATCTACACGAACGGACACAGTCATATGGGAGGTAGTATAACATGAGGGCCATGGATGCATCTAATTCCAATAACGGAAATAATAGTCTTTAAGAATCAATGTAGTCTTTATATATATACTAGAAGCAGTTTATATTAAAAGTTAAAGCCGGCACTGAACAGAATCAACTAGGAATACTACAGTAATGTTCTGAAATGTCTATAAAGGAAGTTTTTCACGTTTTAATGCGCGCCTGACCATGACATTATAACGTGAAAAAAAATTCTATAATGGATAATTTTTTCCCATTCTAATGAATTCACGCGGGTCATTTAAAAAATAGTTCGCACAGCGGATTGGCTGTTACAAACATCAAATCAGATGTGCGGAATATGTGGTCTCTCTTCGTCTAATTCTTTTTAAAAAAGGCCATAGTAGCTGTTAGCGTTTAACTGTGAGGGAGAATCAGGGATTAATCTCCCCTGATTGGGTCGATTTGGTGATGGCGAGTATGATGTTGAAAGACCCGAAACTCCCTGATGAACCAAGTCAAAAACATCACTGACGACCCCCTTGGGCGCCTACTTAAGCGCGGAATTTTAATTATGAACGCTCAGCACATTGTCAACCGTTTTGCATTTAAAAGCATAATGAAAAAATTACATAAATGAATAACAACGCACAACTTTGTATAAATACTTGCATTAATGAACAACATATAGTTTTGTACTACTTGCACCCCTGAAGATGATCTTGAAAGAAGATCGAAAGTACTTGGAAAATGAAAATAAAAGAAATTTAAGCAGCTATAGCACATTTCTATCATCCTTTAATATCAATACACGGAAGGTTATTCGTGAGTATGAACGGATTTTGTTAAAAATTAGCAGACATAATGTCTGTAATTTATTCAATCAAATATGCCTAAAAGAAAAATTTGCTGCCTAAATAAATACACACACACATAGACACAGACATACACACATGCACACACATATTTTTAAAGAATCAATGCTTCTTATTTATTCATTTATCAAGTAATTACTATACGAGTTGGTATTAAAAAAATTCCAGGGCTAGTTATGTTTAAAAAAAAACTAATATATTTACGTAATTTTTAACATCACCTCCTTCGAAATCGTTATCTTGCGCAGCAATAAACCGGTCCTACTATGACGTGGCAATCCCGTCCTCGGTCACAGGGCGAGTCCGTGGTCGATCCTTCCAACCTTGGAAATATAACTACAATGACATTCCTGTTTTCCAAGTCCTATCAACTGACCGAATTTTGGCAAGAGATTCGTTCTTAGCCGTCGTGGATACTTGAAGTCGTTAAAATGAAATCTATTCTACCACGCTGGTCAAGTGGGCAGTTAAGAAAAATACCATCACTTAAGATTAAGTTGACCATGTACAGATGGCTTCTACGCTAGTTGTTGTCGTCACCCGGACACTGAGGTGGGGAGAGAAAAGAAAAAAAACTTCTCCCCCTTTCCTTTTTCTTGTTATCAGTATATTTTCAGTCTATCGAAAAACATCGTTTTTCTTTCTTGTTTTCCAGTTTATTTTGAAAGCCTTTTTTTTTCCAATTTACCAGCGACTTCTTAATAATGTCCCACCAGGGTTCCTGCGACTTTTTGGAATCCGGCCTGGAAGTCGTTTTCCGTAAGCGCATCAAGGATCTTCTGTGATTCGTTTTGGATCTCGGCAACAGTGTTAAAATCGCGACCTTTCAGCTGCATTTTCAGTTTAGAGAAGAGATGGAAGTCCGCGGGTGACAAATCTGTTGTTTTTTGGCTAGAAACTCATGAGTTAGAAGAACTCGGTGACAGGGTGACATTGTCGTCTTGAAGCATCCAATACTCCGCGCTCCACTTGACCCAGTCGCTCTTGCCGAACGTCCTCCATCAAAGGCCTCAAAACCTTACAGTAGAACAATCGACTGACGGTCTGACCCTGGGGGACAATTTCTCGATATACAATACCATGGATGTCGGAAAAAAAAACGATGACAATGCTCTTGCATGACAAAATCGCAGACTACAGCATACACGTGATCACAGAAACATAAATTTCACAACTTGTGAAGTGAACACAACGATGTCACTCGGTACACTGGCACATGAAGGTCACTGCTAGCTATATCATTGCGCGCGCAACTATGTGTTGCCATCTGCTAGCGCCCTACAGAACACGTAAAATATTTAGTACCATTTCGTATTTCTTCAAAACGTACGTTGTCATAGCTTTCCACAGAAACTTTTAATATCTTTGAAGATTAATTCTTGAGAAAGATGGTGGATTGATGTCCTCTTTCCTTTCGTGCGGTTTCGATTTCAGAGTTAGGCTGGCGGCCACTCGAAGATATCAAACTCCATCTGCCTTGGTAATTAACCAATAGCTTCGTGTGGTTGATTTTTTTCTTGACATGTTAACCTTTGTTGGGTTATTTAAAAACAAATAGGAATTCTTTATAAGTATAACATGTTTCGCTTTTATTAACTATCATCAAAGAATGAAATATGGTGGAGTAAAAGAAAATTCTGGGATTTTGAATTTTTGTGTTGTTTGTTTTCATTGGTTAATCATACCTCACGTAGGGCTGGTTGATTTTTAAATTGTTTTTCAGAAAATCAACATTGCACTCGATGTGAAAGCTGGGGTTTGATGGGATAAGTTAAATTCATAGATTTTACCAATTTTTGAGCATTTACTTTGAAAAATCGTTTGAACATGTATAAAAATATACAGAAATTAAAAATCGTTTGAACATGTGTAGAAATATACAGAAATTAAAAATCGTTTGAACATGTGTAGAAATATACAGAAATTAAAAATCGTTTGAACATGTATAGAAATCCCTAATATCCGCAGGTTTTACTTACAAACTGACATCAAAATTTTACTATTTCAAGGATGAATCCAAATGAATTTGATATATTTTGCATTGGATCCATTGAATGGAAAATATATTCAAACCAGAATTCTAATTATGAATCACCACTTGTAAAATATTCACTTTTTTACACGATTCGATAAGTAAAAACTGTAAAAAAATTGTAAAAATTACCAAAAAGTCGACTCAATGAATAAGATTTATGAGATCATTTGTTAGGTCGTAATTAATAAAAGCAAAACATAGATAAAAGTGTATATAACATCATAATACTACTGGACACAAATTATATACGAAAATGTTTTAAATTTGTATTGTTTATTGAAAATCATACTAAAACTATTGTACTTTTTGACATATTACATCATAATATAGTTAAATTGTTCAATTGAATTTCCCTTTGAAGTAAACGAAGGTCTTATTTGATGGTACAATGATTTAGTAATGATGTGCTTGTGTCATGCATCTTGTCCATATAAAATTTGTAAAACTTCAGGAAATTATAAATTTTATAAGGCCGTGCTATAAGGCTTTCACTGATCACAATTAAATTCCAACGCTACGAATTTGAAGCTAAACTTAATCTTTAAACTCATTTCCTTAAAAAAAACGTTAAAAATTTGGAAAAAATATTTTGTCATTATTTATCATGTGAAACCGCAACTTTCAAATTGAGTACAAAATACCGCGGTTTCAAAATCAAACTGCCCTAGTGTATTAGTCTTTTCAAGCTCGTGTGTATAATGTGTATCATGTGTACGTGTATCATAATTCTAGTTTGTCTATTCGAGATTATCATGTATATTTGAAGTGGGGGGAATTTTTATCCATGTTTGTTAGTTTCCCTGACAAGACTGATGCACGTGAGGTCTGTTTAATCAATGAGACAACACAAAAATTAAAGATACCAAAATTTTTTTCTTTCCCTGATGAAGCTTTAATAAAAGCGAAACATGTTAGATTTATTCCCGGTTCTATAACCAGGACATGTCTACAGTGAACTTGAAACTCAACGGACTTTCAAAGCATGTAGCCTTATTGAGAGTAGAACCTTACATAGTGATAGGACAAAAGTTGATGATAAAACCAACAACTTAAATGAAAAACACCAAGACCTGATGTTAAATATATAAATTTCAAAGGTTAATTGCACTTAAGCCTAACATCCACACTTTCTGCTTACAAAAGGATGGCTGACAGGACTTAATATAAATTAACTCTAAAACAACGTGAAAATCAGTGTTGGTCTTCCTTATTACCGATGGCGCGTCTTGTTTGTATGAACGAGAATATTATTGGTTGTTTAATAAATTTTCAATTGTCGTCGAGCTAATATCGGGATGAGCACTTTAGACAATTTACATCGGTGCGTTAATACATCTGGTTGTGCGATTGCTGAGTATTTATTAAATAATTATTAATACGCTCGGTTTTATAACCAAGACATGTCTACAAGGAATGTGAAACTCAGTAGACATTGAAAACATGTAGCCTTAATGAAAAATAGAACCTTACATAGTGGGAGGACAAAAATCAGGGTCTGAACGTTGATAATAAAATCATACTAGCTTGGTTTCTGTAAAGTTCTGAACTAATGAAACGAAATAGCGATAGAGTAGCGAAACACTACATCTGCGGGTACAGGGTTGCAAGATAGAAATAAGTTACCCCCACAAGGCCGTTATAAACGACTTTGAACACTGTCAAGCCTAGAAAGCGAGAGTTGAGCAGATCCAATCCAAATATGGCAGCAACATTGGAAGCCATTTTGTTTGTTAGTAATTAGAAAGAAAAAAACATACGAAAACAGCAAAAGCTTACTTTGGTAACTGAAAAATTAATCTATATGAATAAAACATTTTGCCAAAACATTTAGAAAGTGTTACATCAACTTAATAGTAGATGGGAAAAAAAGTTTGTAGGGTTTTTTAAATGAATTTCAAATACAATTAACTATTTATACATAGATACCGTATATTTCCGTGTATAAGACAACTTTTAAATCCCCCCCTTAAAATTAGGGATTGTCTTATACTATAATCCTAAAAAAGCAACCTTAAATTCTGAGTAATGTTTTTGGTAGGCTAACCTCGGTCTCGGTGAGATAACCAATAACGTACATGAAAAAGTCACATTATCAAATAACCTGATAATAAAAGTATTAAAACCATTTCTTCCTTATATATTACTGGCATAACTTCATAATAAATTGTCTATTCGAAGAATAATTCCATATCAATGAAATCAACTTGTATCCATGCAAGCTCAGCTGAGAAAATGCAAACATTGAATTATGATTGCAATTCACTGCAACCTTTATCTTTTGCTAGAATTTCAATAATGAATAAAAGATTGAAAAAAAATGTTGAAAGTGGAATTTAGTACTATCGTATCTTATTGGACTATTATTAGCAGTATTTTGTGATTGTCGATGAAGTATAAGTAAATGGCCATTAGTAAACCAGGTTGTTTGTAACTGTTTAGATAAAGAAAAAAAGGGAGTATTCGTAATGAAACGTAAACAAAACAAAGATTTCCTTTTTAGGGGACATGTGTTGAAAAAAAATGATATAGAATCGGTTTTGTTATTTTGTTTATTTTGAATTTCCAAGGATACAGTAAGTAACAACATTTCCAATAACATTATCTTTATATAATCAATAAATCAATAAATTAATTAAAATTTGCTATATTTTTTACTTCGTCTTATCTAAAGGTCGCCTTATACGCGGGAATATACGGTAATTATTTCAACTACATAGGTGCCCTTATATTCCACTATGAACGAGAATATCGTTGATTTAATAAATGCTCAACTGGCGTCGAACCAATATTCAGAAGAGCACTTTGGACAATTTGCATAGGTGTGCTAATACATCTGGGTGTGCAATAGCTGAGCATTTGTTAAATGACAATCCATATGCATGGTTCTGTAAACTTCTATAAAGTTCTGACCTGGTGGACGAAAGTTGGGAGTTCATCTGAACGTTTAGCATAGGAAAAGCGATAGAGTAACGACAGTCTTGCAACATTATATCTGTAGGAAAAGAGGCCGTTGGGTGGGAAACATTAGACTCTATGGATGTGGAATGGTGAGTCCTTGCTGTAATGGTCTGAACTGGTGGAACTAAAAAATGGAGCTCATCTTGAACATTTGCCATGAAAATAGTGATAGGGTACAGATAGGCTTGAGACATTGTCTGTAGGAAAAGAAGCCGTAAGGTGGAAAACATTAGACTCTATGGATGTAATGTGTCCAAGGTCTGAAGTGGTGGAATTAAAGAATGGAGCTCATCTGAACATTTGCCATGGAAATAGCGATAGATTAGTAACAGGCTTGCAACAGTGTGTCTATAAGAAAAGAGGCTTTAGGACAGAAATCATTAGACTCTATGGATGTGGAATGGTGACTCCTAGATGTAAAGGTCTGAACTGGTGGAACTAAAGGATGGAGCTCATCTGAACATTTGCCATGGAAATAGTGATAGAGTTTGAGATATGCTTGCAACATTGTATCTGTGGAGAAAGTGGTTATAGGTTGGAAAACAAATCATCGCCAACAAAACCGGGTAAACGGGTTTTGAGCTCAATCAAGATATGTTAAAAGTGGGGTTTCTATTTCAAATAAAATTTGGTAATTTATTTTATGTTCTTATCGCAACTAATTAAAGTGTTGCTTTTTTTATTTTAGGTTCTTGAAGTCGGCTTTAATTGTTTGTACGATTTATCCGTAACTCATCTGATGGATTCCCAGGTGAGCCTTCTGGATATTTCCGGTAATCCAAATCTCTTTGTCGATGCCGCCGAATTGGAAGGTTTGAAGTAAGTCTGTTATTATTTCATATTTCCAAGTTTGCACTTCTTTTAACTTCTTCTTGTTTATCGTTAGTCCTGGGTACGATGATAAACTACATCCGGCAGCAAGGCTGCTGATCGGAAGATTAGAGCTTTTGAGGAACGTAAAATCATCTCTTAATTGCTGTTGTTTCAAGGTCCACCCTGACCCGGGTTGGTAGCCCCTGTTCGCTTCTCAGCTATTAGCAAATGGTGAACCCTCAAATATAAACAAAACACTATGAAAATGTAAAAATACATTTTATAGTAAAAATACAAGTAATATATTTTTATATAAAAAAATTACCAACAATATATTTTATAGTAAAATGACTAACAATATATTTTATCTGTAGTTCAAGCCATAAAATTATGTTCAAAATATTTAGGTTACGGCATTAAATAACCCATAGAGATTGATATACCGCAAAGCAAAATCAAGTCAAGCAACCAACCAACATGAAAGAATTCCATATAATATCCTACAATTTCTTAAAAAAATCAAACTGTATTCTAAAATATAATTTCAACATAAAATACACCTATCAATGCCTCTAGTAATCATGTCCACACAAACATCAATATGTACAAAAGCAGAGTATCATCTACCATGGATTCAATTGTGAAAGCAGAATAACATATATCATATTTTTATTACTTCAAAGCTCCCAAGTAAATTAAATTTCGGCATTAAATGACCCATAAGGGGTTGATATGCCGTTAAACAAATAAGTCAACCAATTCCTTAACATAGAGAATCGTGACTCTTTACAGCTTCCTTTTATTGCCCCAAATAACTTTGACCCTGTAATATTTTTTGTTCTACCATCCATTCACAAAAACACGATAAGTAGGTGATTATGGCCCTCCGCAATTTCCTCTTTTTTGTTACTCTAAGTAACTTTTGATCTGTAAGCATCCGTTTTTGTTCCTGCTTTTAAAATCTATTCACACAAATTCGTCTGTAGGTGATCATGACCCTCCACAATTTCCTCTTTTTTGTTGCTCTAAATTTTGACATTTAACTGTCCCTTTTTGTTCCTGTTCTACCATCCATTCTAGCAAACTCGTTAGTAGATGATCATGGCCCTCCACAACTTCCTGTCTTTTGTTGCTTTAAGTAACTTTTGACCCTTGACGTCTCTTTTTGTCCCTGCTTTACCAACCATTCGCCTAAACTTGTTAAGTAGGTTACACGAAATCTTCCCCTGCTTCTTTTGTCTTTAAAATGCCCCGTGTGTGTTAAATTCTCCAAACCCTCTTTCATTATTATGTTTCTTAAAAGTTTCAATTCTCATTTTCTGATTGTAATTAAATATTTATATGCTGTTCCCATTTTCTTGAAGACTTTCTCGCTGCCCACATGTTTCGTCCATAGTATTCTCCGTACAGGACTACGTCTCTTGTCTACCAAAAAACTTCTATTAACGACCGCTAGAAGGCGTTGTCAAAACAATATATAAGAAAATGGTGCAAAGGCTTCATTCTCTTGACCCATGCCTTGGAGATATGATGTGTTGTAAGCCTGCCTCTACTCTATCGCTATTTCCATGGCAAGTGTTCAAACTACATTCCTTTGTATTCTACCACTTCGTCCCCAGCCCCTCAACCTCCGGCGTCTTCCTCTTTGGGTTTAGGTGTCCACTCGGTCCGAACCGAACTTAGGGGTAACTGGCCGTACGTACCCTGAGTACCCGTAGATTATTTCGACCGGTCAACTGGTCAAGTCCTGCTCGCTGCTCACGCTGTGTTAGTTTTTAGATCCAGTAAGCGGGGTGTTGTCCATACGTTCACGGTCGACTGGGGATGTGGACACGGCTGTGAGAGTTTTAGGAAGTTTTAGAATGTGGCAAAAATAAAACAAGAAATAATATCTGCAGAAGCCAGACAACAATGGGGGAAATATTGACGTCTTTTATATAAGAAGATAACATCAGAACAGAGGTTATAGGGACAATAAAAACATTTATCGTAAATAAGAAAAGTAAAAAGAATCATTGAAAATGCATCCAGCGAATTCCCAACAGAGAGGTGTTTTTTGATAAACGCATATTGAATCGCCTGGGGTAGGTTTATGACTAATAGTCCAGTCTCATACAGACTTCTCAGAACAATATTACAGTCTTCCTTCTCTCTTGTAGCACCGCGACCCGTAATGGTTGCCTGCAGGTGCCCACGCACGTGACGGCACGCAACGACGACGACGTGCCGACCGATCGCGGTCCCTCCCGTCTTGCTCGACCGTCTGCTCTTCTTCAGCATAACTATGCGTTTATATAGACAAATCTGGTCGGTCATGAATCGACCCTTGGCCCGGCACGTGATTATCATGAGTGCCAAAAACTATCCCTTGACATGTAAACCTATTCTTCAATTATTTACCTTATCTCAATCACGAGTTCTTCTTGCTTCACCAAAATTATACTTTGGGATGTCTAAACATTGATTCAACCTTTTAATCAAAACAAATACTGTTAAACAAAACCAAGTATCTCGCCCATCCCCATTGTTTACTAGTGACCCAGGTTTAAAACATCGCCTCCTGCCCTGAGATCGTGTTTCTCATCGGTAAACATACATCTTAACCCAAATTGTACTTTGATATATAAACACCATTTCCACTTCCGGTCAATAAAAGTTATATTTGCGTGTGTGCATTCATGTGAGTGTGTGAGTGTATAACTCTCTCTGTTACAGTATCACCAGTTCTAAACTTCATGTCTAAGTCCCGCCATGCCACGCACATTGTAGCAAACCACCTTCATTTCGTTCGTATTCTATTGGTGAGATGCAAGTCCGACTCGAGAAGCTTTTTCTCACGAACTGCTAATTTGTGGAACCAAACTGCCACCAATATGTTTTCCTGGGCACTACACTCTTAGATCAAGTCTAAGGTTAACCGATACCTTCTCCACATATCTCCATTAACTGGGCCTTTATCTCTGTAACCCTCTACCTCCAGTGGCTCTTAGGCTTTGTACAGGGTGAACATCATTCTAAAAATTTCATGTTGACCCAATGTTGTGGAGTATTTTCACAGTGGAAGCTTGTATTTCTAATAAGTCGTCCTAAATTAGGTCCGACGTACAAAACGTTAGGAACTTGGAAAATAATAGTCAATGACGCAGCAAATCTAGTTGTGATGGTTGGTACTTCAAATGTCCGAATCTCGACTGACGCGCTCAACACCGTTCTGCAGACTTGCCACTGCTACTCCTGCTTATTATCTATGGGAGAGTCCATTACCAAAGAATAGGTACTATGGCACAACACCCAAAGAATAATAGCCTAATAGTATAGACATTATATTAATATGTTGGTAAAGAAAAGTTTTCCTTTTGTCTCTTTATTGAGATTACAGATATATTTTATTTATACCTGAAACTTTACAAACGCACACATATATATATACACATATGTTTGTGTATGTGTGAAGGGGGAATGTCGGATGTTTATATTTACATTCTGTTGGATTTAATCCATATTTTTAATTAAAAAATTCCAACATCATTTAATTTACCAATATGCAAAATAAACAGGAAGATATATCAAATTTATAAGGGTTTTCTTACTTATTCTTTATTAATAATAATATATATGTGTGTCTGTGTGTGTGAAAAATTTGTGTATGTATATATATATATATATATATATATATATATATATATATGCAATTTTTATATATATTATTTATATATTATATATGCGCGGTATTTATAGGAAAGCGCTCAATATCAGTGATAGAGCTAACATATTTAGCTTGTGGAATCTTCCAAATTAGCCTTCCACCCCTTTCGGAGAGATGTATTCTTCCCTAAAAAAGCCTTAACCAATCACCACTTCGTTTCAGTAAATTCAATTTTCTATTGGTTAAGAAACACTAAACTGTAGCAAAGTCGAAACAGATTCTTTTTCCCGCCGAAGCTCCCTGGAGCCGATTTTTAGACACCACAGTCTATATAAACAGCTGCATGTCTCAATTCAAGTCAGTCAGTCATCGAGTTTGAGTCAGTCGTTCACTTTTGAACAGACTGTTCGGTTCAACTCTCTTCCTACGGGCGGGAGGAACCCGAAGGAGGCTACGCCGAAGGGCGGAGTCTCCTTTGGGGAGGTTAAACCGGCCCTGAAGCCGTTTATACGGGTTCAAATGGGCTATTTTTTGGCCGAGCCTAATGGCTCGGGAATGCCCACGTTAAAAAGGCCTTGTGCCACATGACACCCTCGTGGGGGGGGGGTGACTGAATATCGTCAGTCATCGAGTTTCGTGAGATGCTACCAAACTCCACGCGTGTCAATTCACTGACTCAACATTACTTCAAAATTCTCAACAAACTCAACACAGCACTCAATCGACCATTGTCCGCGTGGTAATCAAATTACAATTGACTTAAAAAGTGAACGTTTTCACTACACAAACAGTAATTGTACAATTCATCAATTTAGCCAAACAGTTAAAGGCAAACAACTCTTCACAACTTAAATTCTAACAAATAACACACGCATACACACTAATATTTGAACGAATACATTTGAGTTTTTTTTTTTCAGAAACCAAATTATTTTAATTTCACTAACAAATCAAAATCATTAACTTTTATTGACCAAATTTCTGAATGAACATTCTTCATAACCTTTTCTGAATTGCCACAATCAACAAACATTCTGTTATCCTTGCATGTATATCTATTGTATATATAAAAATCTTTTTATTGTTGGATCTCTAACCACTGTGTTTTTAGTAATTTCTTGCAATGCAAATTGTCCTTATATTCGTTATTTGATCTTCGTGTTGTGGGATAATGAATAATAAGCACGCATAATCTTTGCCTTTACATAAATTTACCTTCTGATACATTTTCACTCAGCTACAACCCACAAAAAGCTGGATGGATGTGGGTTTGTGACCTTGAGTTTCAAGCCCTCTGCGATTTGGTAAAATAAAAATTATTTGAAAGAAAATTTTAGAATTTTTTTTTGAACAATTTTCTACGGCTATCAAGAAATTAATTCGTGGACTTGAAATGATTAAAAGTAAGATAAATAGACATAACGCGTCTAAATTATTTAACCAAACCTGCGTGAATGAAAATATGCAACCAATATATATATATGTGCATGTCGTGTTATTTTGAAGCGAAAATTGATGTTTTTTCAGTGGTTTGCTGATAAGGGGGTATTTAAGGCAATCAGGCTTTGTGGTAAAGTGCTCAATATCGATGACAGAGTTTTAATTGAATTAATATGAATATATTTTTCATTTAACTCATGTTAAGCAGATTAACTCTGTTCCGACGTGTGCTTATACCTATATAGCCACGAAACTCCGAAGTAAACATGAGTTAAGTGAAAAACCTTTTTCATATTAATTCTGATATACAGGTGTCCATAAAGTTCATGTGCACTTTAAGTTTATAAATTGTTTAAAGTGCACACGAACTTTATGGATTTTCTATATATATATATATATATATATATATATATATTCAGTTGTTTAATACTGTTTATTATAAACAGAGCATTTACTTAAATATTTGTATCTATAAAAAGAATGTATAAACATAAAAATGTCATAATATATAACATCAGGAAATCTTGTTTACAAATCGACCATGGTGAGATTCGAACCCGAGTCTCATGGTCAGAATGTGAACGTTCTAACCACTCGGCCACATGCCCATGATCACCTGACCATATTGGTGTCCTAAATGATAGACGATATATTTATTTTCTTCATGTTTAAACAAAATTCTGTAACATTTATTTCCAATAAGCACTCCATTTGCCCTAAATGACCGGACAGCCATTTCGCTATCATAATTATTAATGTTATTGTTTTTCAGGCACAAGAAACGAGTTTGTATGATTGATATGAGAGGTCAGAACAGGTCACTGTCTCAACAAGACACGCAAGATAAACAGATGCCGTGGCAAAGTGGCTTTTCGCAGACGTCAGGCATGAGAAACAAGTAAGATTCTATATTTGAATACAATCTTGAACAGATACACACGCATGCGTACAAGCACTCTTTCACCCAGTATTGATGATGCTATAAGAACAGAGTCTATACAAGGCCTGTACAAAATATGGCCCGCGAGCTGCATGCTAAAAAATGCAGTGTGTCCCGCAAGTGGCTTTCAAAATAATAAATTTGTAAACAGTATATATAGTAATAGTCTATAGGCCTGCGCATTAGAGAAAACTTAATAAAAAAAAATACAGAGAGCATATTTTCTGTATTAAGATTTCTTCAATGTGTACGCCGATAGACGCAATACATCCTGTTTAAAATAAAAACAAAATGGGCGTCTATTTCAAATGCATTATTCTCTATAACAAGTAGTAAGTTGAAGTAATAGAACTGTTGGATTAAAAAATAAATCTATTAATTCTTTAGAAATTACTTTGTTTACGTTTCGCATACGAAACAGAGATGAACTTTCGAGAAAAGTCCTGGGTATGACGTTAAAATTAATAATTCGATATACGTTTTAAATGATGTGTAAATCTTATATTTCTCGGTAAATTAATCAAATTTTATTTTAAGTTGATATCCACTCAGTAGTGATATCTTATTAATAATTTTCAGTAAAAAGACATTTTTTATTTGGTCTGAAATTAATAAATTGATAGAATATGTTCTAATAAGGCGTCTCATTTAATTTGAATCCAACTTTTGCATATTACCAAATCTTAATTTTTTCCAAAAGACAACTAATCACTATAAAAACACGGAGTTTTACATCAGATGCAGGAGTCTACCTACCTACATTCAACAATATATATATATATATATATATATATATATATAGAGAGAGAGAGAGCGAGAGAGAGAGAGAGAGGGAGATATGAACAGACTGAAATAGATAGATAGATAGATAGATAGATAGATAGATAGATAGGTATTCATTTTCCCGATCGATTGATATTGTAGTGAACAAAACAAGATCTAGATTTAACATTCAAATGCTAAGCACTGACTCATTGATTTTGTTAGAAATTAAAAAGACTCGAATTTACAAACTTTGCTTAACACACACGCAAAAGCGAATCCAAAACAAACCTCGTGAAATTTCACGCTTGATGCGAAATGTTTTTCGACCAATAGAAAACTAGGAAACATTTAAAAACAAAATTCAAATAATCTTCAATTCTCAGAAACAAATTCTTTTACGGACCTTTTCGCGAGCCGAGGCGAAGTTTGTTCGTCGTCCAATGGAAAAGCCCGAAACATATCCGGGAGTGAATTCCCAAATGACCTTTTCAAGCCACACAAACAAAATAAAAGACGGGCAAGTTCGCCTGTCGCCAGAGAGAAAGAAACGAGCTTATTAACACGTCCCTTGACAAACGTCAAGTGATCGTTATTATCATCTCAACCTGTCTCCCTCGCCTCTTTTATACTTGATAAACGAACGGAACATTTTAAGACTGCGCGATTACTTCAAAGACATTCCTACCCTTCGATAACACTAATACATACATACATACACACGTACGTTCCTGCCTACGTACACATAAACTCATTCTTGCAAGGACTACTACGAACATTTTGACAGCCTTGTATCAACCAAAATACAAGAATTTTATTTGTAAAGACCTTAATTGATTTATATGTATATAGATTTGTTGTTTCACTATACAATTTAATTTTCTTGCTTTTTCTTATGGTGGGCTATCTAACTAACAAAACCAAATCCAACTAATCTGTTTCAACGCTTATACACTTCACTATAACTGATAACCCACTACAATATGAACACAGACACATATTTCAATAGATACATAAAAAGATAATGACAGAAATAGATAGATCTGAACAGACCGAGATAGATAGATAGATAGATAGATAGATAGATAGATAGATAGATAGATAGATAGATAGATTTATTGATATTATCCCTTTTTATTTTCAGGCTGTGTGTTGCCATCTTGAATAAAACAAAGTTCAACCGAACTGGCGAGGACGCCCTTTTCGGAATTTTTGACGGCGGGAAAAGCGACGAAGTGGCTTTGTTGTTGGCTGACATTATGGAAGAAACTGTTTTAGAAGAATTAAATTGTCCCCTTACCCCATCGGGAGGAACGAGCTACATGAAATACACAATGCTGAGTGCACACAGGTAACATTTTGTTGTTTGGATTAAAAAACGACCGAATGGTAAATTCATAAAATAATCTGGAAAATTTCTATTTTCATGTATTTCGCGGATGAACCGCCATTATCAGAAATTGGATTTTATCTAACGAGAACGAAATCTACGTTGACGAGAAAAAACGTGATTTGCATTAAACGGCTGAATATTTGATTTTTACTTTAATTATATCGTTTTAGAAATCCAATTTTACCTAATTCCAACCGAGTTTTTTAGAAACATTTTACCCTGGACATTGCATTTAATTTTTTGAAGATTCTAGAGTTGGTCCCAATATGAGAAGAATAATATTTATTTCAATTAAAACAGAAAATATGGCAGAAGGCTAAAAAGGAGAGATGTGAATGGATGGTTATCAATCTGTCTTATCTTAAACTTAGCTAACAACAATCACTGACCTAAACAAACTATACTATATTCCTTGCACTAAAACACCACATTCTTACTTACTACTCGGACTGAGGAATCAGAGAGCCGAGTTCGAATTCCAGTTGAATCCATTACATTCACTTACATGTTTGGGAAAGGTATGAATCCTATTCTTCTCCCACCCCACAAGCTATGGGTAAATAGCAGAAGAGACCGGGTTCTATAGCCTTGGATGGCAACTGGTCTACCGCAGAAAGAAATGGCAACCTACTGTAAGAAAAAATCTGCCTCGTCAGTCATGTGTCGAAAGATACATGATCGCCTAAACATGTATCTCGCATGGCATATAACTGACTGAAATTCACTTCCGTGCTAATACCCTGGGGAAAGGTATGAATTCTCTTCTTCTCCTCATAGCTATGGGTAAATAGTAGAACAGACGGAATTCTATAGCCTTGGATGGCAACTGGTTTACCACAGAAAGAAATGGCAACCTACTGCAAGAAAAAAATCTCCCTCATCAGTCATGGGTCGAAAGATACATGATCGCCTAAGCGTGTATCATTCAGGGCATATAACTGACTGAAATTCACTTACGTGCTAATACCCTGGGGAAAGGTATGAATTCTCTTCTCTCCCTAGCTATGGGTAAATTGTAGGACAGACCGGGTTCTATAGCCTTGGATGATAAATGGTTTACCGCAGAAAGAAATGGCAACCTACTGCGGGAAAAAATCTGCCTCGTCAGTCATGGGTCGAACGATACATGATCGCCTAAGCGTGTATCACGCATGACACATAACTGATTCTTGCAACAACCTCCATAATACCGCAAAGCCTCTATGAAGTCCCAACTAGTTCTCATATGTACAATTTGTCTGTGGGGCTGAAAAATAAAATAACAATTTAGTATTCAACTTCTACCTAATTATATTATTTCTTTGACTCAATGAATTCTATTGGTTGTAAAATACTTCAATTCATTTTTCATGTAATATTTCTCTTCAAATTTTGTGCAAACTAAACGCCAAGTGGATCACAGAAGCTTCGACTAAAATTCCGACTTCTGATTGGCTAATATATATGAAAGATGTTACAACGCTTACGCAGTTGTGTTCAATTTACCGCCAAATTTTGGTCATGTGTTCTCGAGCCTATCACGTGATTCACATTAATTATAAATACTTGGGCACATCTTCATCGTTCCGCTTTCTTGACCAACAGCAATGTAGCTTTTTGGTGAGATCGCATTTGTCCCTTAGGGGAAAATGCTATGAAACGTCATCACACACACGCTCGTTTATTTTATAATTGAGTTTAATAAAACACACAAATTTACGTACGAACATTTACGAACATTCACTCCTTCAACCACAAGGACAGAAACACTTAACATTGTGAGTTATAAACTGTTTAATTCTCTTACAAGTAACAATACATCTTAGTAAAATTCTCCAGCCTGACACACCTTTTAATACACTTCACAGTTTATCAATAAGAAGATTTTCGTCACTCAAAATTCCAAGGACAAGTAAATTTCAGCATTTCAAACACAACTGAATTACTGTTTTGTATGCTTGTTGTTATGCATATATAAATTCCATTTACTTATGCCACTATTGTTGAATGTTTTTTCTTATTGTTTCATATTTTGTGGCATTTTACGTTAATATAAATTAGGACTCAGCGGCCAACAACAACATTTAAAAATGAAAACCCGAATGAATATTTACAATATTATTAATACAATATATACAAGAAACTAAACAAAATGGTGTTAGTAATAAAAAAAAAAAACAATCCATCCTTAATTGTGGCAGAAATATCAGTTAACTGGACGAAATTGATGCAGGACTTGGATAAATTAAAACCAATTAATCGATCAACAACACATGCAAATACACAATCGAAAAACGGAAAATGCGCAATAAGTCTATTTTTAAATATTTTCATGGCAATTGTTCTGATGAACTTTCCTTTTTGGTACATCGACCACATGAATTTAAGCCTACTACTAGATTGGCACTTAGGTCTCATCGTTTTACGGTTTAAATAGCTAGATGTAACCATATGTTGTATTCTAATTGTTTATTTTCTCGCACTTCTCACATATTGAATTCTTTTCCAGTTTCCTGCCACCAAGATTTTTTTTACAGTTAGGTTCACTCTGTACGAAGCCCGAGGGCCACTCGATGTAGAGGGTCACAGAGTAAGAGGCCCAGTTTATACTGTTATGTAGGGAAGATAACGGTTAACGCTAGACTTGAACAGATTAAGATTTTAGTGATCAGGGGAACATCCTCTTGGGAATTGGTTCCACAAAACAGTAGTTCATTCTTTTCTTTTTATTGTTGCTTTTAGCCAATTCATTTTCATATTTGATTATCACTGTTTATTAGATCACAGAACTTTAATCCCTGCCTTAAGAATCATCAGTTATCTTCGACATAGAATGAATTTAAATAAGATTCTGCGTGTTTTTCATCCATTTTGATTTTTGTACAATTCATTTTCATATTTGATTGTCACTGTTTATTTATTTCATTGTTGTCTTGAAATTTATTCTTGTGAAATGACTAAAAAAAATTCAATTTTCATTTCAATTCCATTTTTTTCTTCCAGGAAACTAAAATCTACTGGACAGAAAATCGGGGCTTCTGCAGCGGTTTGTCACTTGAGAAAACTGCCGGACGGAAGGGACGGTTCCACGAAATACTGGATAACGGTGTCCAATGTTGGAATGGTCCAGGTGGTTTTGTCTCGCAATGGACAGGCTATACCACTTACACATTGTTTCTCTGTGAACACAGATCGTTCAGAGTGTATTCGCATCCAAAAATCCCATGGCATCATAACAGAGGTGAGATTTTGCTTAAATTTGAACTTTCAAATTTCAAATATGAAACTCATAACACGCTAGAGTTTTGTTAGAAACACCAGATTTAATATATATAATTTCGTCATTATTGCAAATATCTAAACCTCTTATAATACGTAATATTCAAAATTTTTGCTTGGAGGCAAAAATAGCTATCATTGCCTTCCCAGACCAAAATAAATTATTAAATAAACGATCCGAATTCATCTCAAAATGCAGACATGAAATCAAATTTTTACTACGTTACTTAAAAATCGAAAACTGAAAAATAAAATAAATAAATAAACAAAATGACAATAAAATAAGTAAAATAAATTAACCCAAACAAATTACCAAATCACACCCGTTAGAATAGACGAATTGAATAAATAAATAAATAAAAAATCAATGAACCCAAATAAATAAAGTAAATAATAAACAAATTAACAAACCATTATGACCAAAATATTAGTTAGACTATAAAAATAAAACCAAAAATCGAACGAAAAACAGCTATAACTAACAATAAAAAAATACTACGTTACTTAAAAATCGAAAACCGAAAAGAGTAAATAAAAATATACAGTATAATAAATAATAAAAGACAAGTAAAATAAATTAATCTAAATTAATCCAAATAAATAAACAAACTAACAAACCGATCCCGATAAATTAACTGTTAGAAAAAAACCTTGTACCCCTTTGTGTCTTAGTGACTTTTCCGTTTTGCATGGGGTGAAACCGATTTTTAAAAAATCATAATTTAATAACTGTAATGTTATTTTGTGGTTATCATGATGACTTGTGCCCCTAGGTTTATATATATATATATATATATATATATATATATATATATAGTTTATGCAAATTTAGGTAATCCGTATGGGTAGACCTGAGGAGGATGATATCCAGAGAGCTCAATGTAAAATTCAGAGCAGATATGTTTGAATAAAAGACAGACCACGTTAAGATTCCATGTAATAAGCTATTTCACCATAACCCCTTTAACAGGGTTCTGGATCATCAGACTTTACTTCCAAAAAGCTGAAATGAAAAATGAAAAGAAATTCACACGTTTTTTACGGACCTCATCAAGTATACGCAAAGTTAACGAAGTGAGGAAGTGAGGTGGGAGAGAGGATATGAGTGTGTCATATGTATCATTTTAGTTTCCTATTTTAACCCCAGTGTGTCGGCTGGATGTTGCTCAAATTTAACGCGTCTCGTCTCTAGATAAAGGTGGTTAAGGGGTGAAGCGATAAGAACTATATTAAAGGAAGACGTTACAACAACCCCAATAAATTACACGACAGGTTTCATTCAAATTCTTAGACGCTGTCAGTTCGCGTTACTTTAACGTGCATATTTGGGAGGTTAAGGTTTGATAAATATCTAAATTTTAAAAAACAATCTACGAAGAAATTAATTTGAAATTCGGTGGAGTTTTGGGTATATTTTCTAAATGAAGCAGTCGATTCGAAAAATCCATAGACAGAACATTGAAAAAGTAATCCAATTTATATTTAGTATTTTTTTCCACTAAAACTTTTATCTTATAGCTTGTTAGGTTGACATTTATTCGTTTGATTTTTTGTTCATTAAGTAAATTCGTGATTGTTTTTTTTTTTATTTTTGTTCATTAATCTAAACTCGTGGTTGTTTTTATGTATCCAGTTATCAACAGTTATTCCCATTTAAATAATTTTATTTTCCACATTGGGGTAGTATCTTTCAATCTCAATTAAAATACTAATCTAAAACTTTCCCTTCGTGCTATTTAAAATTCACTTCCAATTGGAGAATATTAGAGGAGAAATTTTTAAGAGATGTCACTAGCAGAAAATTAGGCCCTTCTTTTTACAATTTCTTATCTATATGTCTTAAACCCTATTTATAAATACATACCTATATCGTCTTATATGCCTATGATTTATATATATAATATAACACATACATTCACACGAAATGATATATGTATATTTCCATATTTTACATATACACCTGCAGAGAAACCGCACATCCACATGTCTCCATACCTATTAAATTTCCATATATACTTATACTTACATATATATATACACACACACGGACATATATATATATCCATATATATTATATAAACGCACATATATATATTTACACATCCATATATATATACATATATACATACATACATTTATATATATATATATATTATTTATATATATACATACACACATATTATATATATATACAATATTTCGTAGATTATTTGAAAATTTAGATATTTATCAAACCTTAACCTCCCAAATATGCAATCTTTAAAAAGTAACGCGAACTGACAGCGTCTAAGAATTTGAATGAAACCTGTCGTGTAATTTATTGGGGTTATTGTGACGTCTTTTTTTAATGTAGTTCTTATCGCTCACCCATAACCACCTGTATCTAGAGACAGAGACGCTTTTAAATTTGAGCAACATCCAGCCGACACACTGGGGTTAAAATAGGAAACTAAAATGATACATATGACACACTCATATCCTCTCTCCCACCTCACTTCCTCACTTCGTTAGATTTTGCGTATACTTGATGAGGTCCGTAAAAAACGTGTGAATTTCTTTTTCATTTTTCATTTCAGCTTTTGGAAGTAAGTTCTGATGATCCAGAACCCTGTTAAAGGGGTTATGGTGAAATAGCTTATTACATGGAATCTTAACGTGGTCTGTCTTTTATTTATATATATATATATATATATATATATATATATATATATATATATATATTATGATAGACCCAATATCATTATTTAACTAAAAAAAGGAAAGTGACTCGTTGCGCTTTCTCGGGCTCACGTCCTCAGCTGACATGAAGTGGAAAGACTATATTGAATCCATTGCTAGGTCGAATGCTAAGAAATTTGGTTCACTGTGTCGTGCATGACAATTTTTCTCTTCAGAATCTATCATACATATCTATAAGTCTGCTATTCGTCCATGCTTAGAATATTGCTGTCATATATGGTCCAGTGCCCCTGCTATTTACCTGGAACTACTTGATAAAATCCAAAGAAGTATCAGCAATATTATTGGTCCTGATCTGGCGGTTTCGGCTTCAGTATATTATTGTTTAAGGTTGCCATGTTTTTTCTACAAATGTTTTAAACAAAATGATAATTATTCGAATCATCTTTCGCTATGGTACCATGAGAATTTTTGAATTTAAGCGCAGTATTAGACTGGCTTCGTGATCTTATCATTTACAGTTCAAATATCGCTAGATGTTAACCTTAAATTCTATGCTAACAGTTTCTTTTCTCGAACTTGTAGAAGATATTTAAAATTTCCATTTTTCCAGCTATTTTTAATTTTAAAATAAATTTTTTGAAAGGCAATGTCAATCGCCATCTGCTGTCCTCCTAATTACTCCTCTTTTGTTCTCGTTCCTTAGTAATGTTTCTGTTCCTAATTCATATATTTCCAGTAAAAAAAATTTTTGTGTCTTAGTAGCTTTACTACGTTGCTTGGAGTAAAGCTGATTAAATATTACAACGACCCCACCTGTTTTAGCGCAATGAGGAAGGTGCTGCCACTCCCATAAAAAATGAGAACAAATTTAAATGCAATGTCAATCACTATCTACTATCCTCGTGATTACTCTTTTCTCTTCCCGCTCATTATAAATGTATCTGTTTTTTCTACACCCAGTAAGCCCTTGTGTCTTAGTGGCTTTACTGCTTTGCATTGGGTGGAATCGATTAAAAAATATTATGTAATTTTACTCGTCCACAAATATTTTGGTTAATCTGCAGTATAAGCACCAAAAGTTCATGGTAATGAAAATGTTGCATTATGGTGTGAAATTGCCTGATTATTTCGAAAATGACATTAAACTTTTGAGCTCTATTACCGTTTAGGAGTTATGGACTATGTTAGTTTTAAAATCTCTCTCATATTCAAAAAATGATATTTATTCCAAACTGCTATATATATATATATATATATATATATATATATATATATATATATATATATATATATATATATAATAGTAGAGCCCGGCGTTAAATTGGGATGTAACAGTAAGAGATAGATTTTTTTATCGACATAAAAATAAAAAAAAAAAAGATTATTGTTTAAGGTTGACGGACACGCATAAAAAAAATTAGTTTTATTTTTTTTTTTTTTTTACGAATTGGTCAAACCCAAACAATAACATCGTTTTCAATTGTTATGAGTCTACCGATTAAATAAATTTTATTATAAAAACAATTGTCTTGTAAATGCAATTTTTTAAAGCATTCTGAATGTAAAAAAAAAAGAAAAAGTGTGCAAGACAATAAGAAACATACCAAAAAAAAAAAGTGAAGTTTTGTTGAAATCGGTTGAAAATGTAGGAAATGATCCCATATATAAAATGAACACACACACACACACACACACACACACAACAAACAACCTGGGGAATAATTATAACTCGATATGAGTTGTCCCTTTTTCATTCTGATGACTCTTAATCGTGGATTTCAAATTGATTTTGTGCAAAAACAATTGTGTTTTTCCAATTTTGGGCGCTGTCAGAACCACCGCAAGGTAATTTTACGTAGTCCTGTGAAGTTTTGTTGAAATTGGTTGAAAAATGTAGGAAATCCGATCCAATATATAAACGCATGCACACACACACACACAACCTGGGTTTTATAATAAGTATGATTTTTTTACATACATTTTTTTTTTTTTGCGAGTTCAAAACCTTTGTTTATTAGTGTTGTGGGAAAACTGAAGACGATAAATAAAAGAAAATCCATGACTGATCGATTTCTGGTTTTTATGGCTTATCAACCTTTTGCAGGTTATTTCAAGCTAGAAAAATATATTTAAATTGGGTTAATTTGCAGTATAAGCACCAAAAGCCCATAGTAATGAAAATGTTCCATTATGGTTTGAAATTTCCTGATTATTTTGAAAATGACATTAAGCTTTTGAGCTCTGTTACCGTTTAGAAGTTATGGACAATATAAGTTCTACTTCTTCCGCGTCGACAAGAAATTTTTCTCTTTTTTTTTTATTGATTCTGCTAGTTTAGAGTAATTATTAAAGGTATTAGTGTGTAAATTAGTATATATTAAACAACTCTTAAAAAATGGTAAGTTCAAAAAATTAACAGAGGTACGCAATTAAATATTAATTTTTTATTTTAATTATTCTAAACAAGCAAAGAGATAGTTAAGATAAATTTTGAAAGGAAAAAAAACTTTTTTTAAGAGTTGTTTAATATAGAAATTTGCACACCAATACCTTTTAATTACTCTAAATAAGCTGAAAGGTAGTTACCATAAATAAAAAAAGAGAGAAAAATTACTTTTTTAAAGCAAGAGAAAATTAAGCTAGCAGTTTCACTTCACTCCAGCAGTGCGTACCCCAAACATCTAATAGATTCTGGATTTTATAGATTATATTTTTATTTAGAACCCATGACTAATTTCCGAAAATCAAACACACGTGGAAAAATATTTGTGAACGAGGAAAATTACAGCTACCACTATCTGTCTATATTTCTGAGATGAGGTATTATGTACATTATTTACATTATTCGGACCATTGTCCTCATCTTTGAGCCATATTTATTACAACGTTTCGGCCGTTGTATGCTCCGGCCTTTGTCAGGTGGTTGGAATGTCGAACTTAACCCTTTATTTCGTTCACTGGGGTAGACTGTTCTAGTTCCACAAGGACACATGGCACAGTGGATAAAGGCGTTGGTTAGATCCAGTGACAGGACCCAAAAGAGTGTGAGTTCAATACCCGTTTAAGGCAGTGGAAAACTTTCAGAGGGAAATTAACAGGAGATAACTGATGACATCTATTAAACATGGCACGTGGAACTAGTCTACAGTCTACCTCAGTGAACGAAATAAAGGGTTAAGTTCGACATTCCAACCACCTGAAGAATGCCGGAGCGTACAACGGCCGAAACGTTGTAATAAATATGGCGACAAAGATGAGGACAATAATCCGAATAATGTAAATAAAGCTACCACTATCATAAGAAAAACGCCGATGAAACAAACAAACAAACAAAAAACATACTGGCGATATGTAGAACTATCTTACAACACTGTCATTGTATTTTAAATAAAAATAAACTTTTATTTTTTTAATATTATTCCTTTTATTCTTTAAAAAAACAATTATGATTAATTATGCTTTTTTTTTCAAAATTTATGCTAATTGCCTTTACAAGGTTCAAAAAATTATCAAAGTTACGCAATTATCCAGGGACGCAAATGTCCAGCACGATACTTTTCTAGAATCCAACGGTGCGTTGTTTACAGTGCTTTTTGGCGTTTAATCATGTGAGGAGTTACAACTTTAAAAGCAACACATATACTTTTACTTACCCTTATGATAACCATAAAATAACATTACAGGTATTAAATTATGATTTTTTTTAAATCGGTTTCACTCCATACAAGACGGAAAAGCCACTAAGACACAAGAAGGTACAAGGTGTGAGAGAATTAGGAAAATGTGGTGGAGACATACCTCACCGAAGCAAGGGACACCTCGCGGTAGTGTAAATGGTTAGCAAGCTTGTCTCGCTAGAACAATTACCACTGAGTAGTGAGTTTGATCCGCACTGGGTACCCCGTCTTTTGGCCATGTGCCAAATCTAAGCTACGCTTGGAAAATCACTACCTCGCCGAAGCAAGAGAAGGCGAATTGCCTGTACATGTGCTTGTAGGCATCATGGACGTGCAAGGCGAACTCCGACAAATCAATATTGAATTGACACAGCGCATGCGTTATCTGCGAGAACGAGGCTAACACAAGCGAGAGATCTCGGTTTCTTGCCAGAAACCGAGGAAGGATAAAAAGAGCTGACATTTTGTTTTAGGGCAGTTGGTTCTTTGAGATTGGTGAAGGTTACACCAGTGTTCCAGAGAAAGAGCAGTACTGTAGTTTACGGTTTCCACGTTAGCTATCAGCGGGAATAGATTCCAGTGGAAATTTATTTTTCCTACCACCCATTTTTCGTTTAAATCACACAGAACGGAGATATTAATAATGAGCGGGAAGAGGAAAGAGTAATCAGGAAGACAGCAGATAGCGATTGCCATTGTAATTTTTGAAGATTAGAGTTGGCTGGAAAGCATGGAACCAGAATGGAGTGTGTGGGGTTCAGCGTACCCGGATTAAAGGAGAATTTAATACGGGATACCCTGCCCACAAAATACAACGCAAATTTCAAGAAGAAACAACACGATAAGGAACGTTTGTAGAAAATAGAACATTGTATATTTATTTTCTTGTGAATAGGGTAAAAAAGATTAATGCTTTAGTTCGTTTAAGCAAAAATGTGATTGTAACAAAAATGTCTGTGTTCACTGTCTTTCAACAGAGTAGCAGAGTAATGTCTGTTTCTTTAGTTTTTGTATATGTGTAAAGGAAAAAGGGGCTATCAATTTAAGTTGAAAAAAGAGAGTGTGAATGAGGAATAAAGATAAAAAGAAAATGTACTTATGAATTGTTTTGGAGTCAGTTGTAAATTTGTTGTTGTTGTTGTTGTCCTTTCCTAATCCACTTTCGGCTCTTAGTGTCGGGTTGAGTCAGTGATGAAATTCACTGTCAATCTTCTGTGATCTTTGCGCCTTTCTCTGACTGACTGGCGACTGGCTTGAAAACTCTGTATTTATTGTTGACTTTTTTTCACACTGGCTCGTTATCTTTTTTTTTTTTTTTTTTTGGTTTAGCAAATCGCCTCCTTTCATTGGTCAGAAAATTAATTTCACACCTTATTGCAAAATCTGTTTTAATCGTTTTGATCCGATTTTGCGGGTGTGCAAATCTACGTTGTGTTTTTTAGTCATTTGTTTGAGCGATATAGGATTTGTATCCTATAAGTGCGAGAAAAAAGAAACTGCCAGCACAGAATTTACGGCTCAACTGTAAATTGATGAGACCTTGTCGCCATTCTAGTACTGCGCTTAAATTTAAAAAAAAAAAGTCTAGGTACCATAGCGAAGAGTGATATTTATTCTGTGTATATATATATACACAGAAATGTGGCACAAGGCCAAAAAGAGGATTGGGGAAAAGGACGGTCTTCTTCTGTCTTAACGATAACTTAGCTAGCCACAAACACTGACCCAATCATACAAACAATATTCCTTGCACCAAAACAACACATTCTTACGTACTTTTCTTACTACATTCACCATAATACCTCATTGTCTCTATGAAAATACTAACTAGTCCCCATATGTACAATTCATTGTCCGTGGTGGAGGGGAATAAAACAATAATTCTAAAAACAAGCCCCAATGAGTATTTACAATATGAAACAAAACTATTTACAAGGAACTAAACAAAATAATGTTATTAATAAAACCCTCACAATCCTTAAATGTGGCAGAAACATCAGTTAACTGGACGAAATCAATGCCGGACTTTAATAATATAAAACATTCATTCATCCCAAGCACTCACACTGACATGCACTCATTCAGACAGAACAACAAATACAAAAACACACACGCGAAACGAAAGGCGCCCCGCATCTACCAGCGAACTGACATCACTGACCACCTAACGAGGGAGGAGAAATTAAACTTAAAGAAAAATAGGGACATAAATAAAAGGGGGCCATACATACCCTAGCTAAATTAACTGAAAAAAGATATGAAAGATTCAAAAACCAAACCTAAACTAGCCTAATTTCGGGATGGTTTACACAAGTTCAACCATAGCGAAGAACTCATTCGAACAATTACCACGAAATTATTTATAGAAATGGCAAAGAGATGCAGCAATATGGCGATAGGAAAGTGACTGAAACCGAACTGCCAGATCAGGACAAATAAAATTGCTGATTCGATTTTATCAATGTGCTCAAGGTAAATAGCAGGGGCATCGGGACATTTGTGGCAGCAATATTCTAAGCATGAACGAATGGTAGACTTATAGATATGTAAGATAGATTCTGGAGAGAAATATTAAAATCAAAATGACGTTAAAATATAAATATTTGAATTTCCAAGGTGCCTGCGCCTCTACAGGAAATAAAATAGAACAACACTGTTGTGGAGGTATAATAGGGTGGCTGGGGTGTGGTCATCACCTTGTCACGGCAGACATTTACATCTGGTTGGTTTGGTGCAGCAGATATAAGCAGGTTGATCAGGTAACTTGTCAGTAACAGTCGACTACATCATGTCCGGGATTAAGTGCCAGCCTGGTCGGTAGATTAAGCCTTTGCCAGTTCCACCTGTGTCTGTTTGACGGTAATCGTTAGTAATTGAACCTATATTCGCTTTAGGGGCATGTGGCCGAGGGGTTAGAATGTTCATTTTCCGACCATGAATCTCGGGAAGGTAATTTCTTAACGTTGTCGGCCTTTGGAGGTGAGCGGCGTCTTTAGAAAGTTCATGAAAACAGTACCACGGGTTGACCCTAGCTTTGTGAATGAAATTGCGTAAACGGAACTCTTTGATTGTGGTTGTGCTAACACGAAGTCACAAGTCATCGTGACCGAGGGTTTCAACGTTACTGGCTTTGTTGTGACAGTCTCTGGTGAAACGTAATTACTTTCTGAACGGACTAATAAAATAAGAATTGGGCACTTCCATGAAGTGTAATGGTTAACGAGCTTGTCACGCGAGATCAGCGTTTCTCAACCGGTGCTGAACCGTATTAATGCGCGTTGAAACGTAGCCAGAGGCGCCCCAGATTAAAAGAAGAGTATGGCAGTGAGTGCTGGACAATCTCTTCAACGATGAAGAAGAAATTTGAAGTAACAGAAATGTGGTTCTACAGAAGTATGATGAGGATACCATGAACCGAATATGTGAGCAACGACGAAGTTTTAGAGAAAATGGAAACAAAAAGCAAACTTATACTTAACATCAGGAAGAAACAGTTGAGGTTTCTTGGGTGCATAATGAGGAAGGAAGGCTTGGAGAATCTGATACTCACAGGACAGATTGAAGGCAAGAGGGACAGAAGAAAACAATGCATAACATACTTAAAGACCTTCGGCAAATCTATGGCAGAACATGGTTTAGGAGAAATAACAGAAATATAAAATTTATTAAGAGCTACAAGGGATAGGAAGCTGTGGAGATCTATGATCGCCTACGTCCTGGGGGAACAAGGTACATAAAGAGAATCTACGGATTATTTTTATATATAAAATGTCTTATTAAAAAAAAAAGTTACACACACCAAGCACATGACTTCCATATATAAGTCAAGTCTTTGCCATTTGATATTTAAAACTAGATGCTAAATTGCTTAATCTTTAAGGCGGGGGATAATCCTTTCTCTTCCTCAAGGGACTTAAATCCGTCATTATCAGCTTTTCTTAAGAACATTATTTACATTATTCGGACTATTGTCTTCATCTTTGTCGCCATATTTATTACAAGGTTTCGTTCGTTGTACGCTTCCGCCTTCTTCAGGTGGTTGGAATGTCGAACTGAACCCTTTATTTCGCTCACTGGGGTAGACTGTTTTAGTTCCACGTGCCATGTTTAATAGATGTCAGTTATCAGTTATCTGTTGCGGACCCGGTAGTGTGTAGTGCTGGATTATACTGAGTGGCCTTGTGCCAGACACCACACTAAACTACCGAGCCTACAAGCAAAGTAAAAATGCGTGAATGAACAACGAAGAAATGTGGTAAATCCACACGTGCATAATTAAAATATATTAACAAGATAGCCTCCTCGGAATGACTGAAAAAGACTGGGTTTCAACAAGAGTAATTTTTATTAAATGCAGGAAAAACAAGTAATTTGTCCCGTGGTAGGGACCAATGAAATAGTTCCGCGCCAAAATAAAAAACAAGATGGCTAAAGGCGGGAAGTTTCTTGAAGAAGAAGGAGATGCCAGATAAGTCAATGTACATGATAATATTCATACAAGGAAAAATACTCACTGCGAGTTTTTAGGTAATGTGAGTGAATGTTATTGTTATGTACATATTTTTTTTTCCTTTTTTTTTGTACTGGTTCAAAACAGATTTCTGACGAGACCCAAAGTGGACGACGGATTGTTTTGTATGTTCTGCATCGTCTCGGAGTAGGACTTTGAATGACGAGTCTCAAAGGGCCGAGGAATTAATATTTTGGATGTTTTGCATCATCTCGGAGGAGGACTTTGAATGACGAGCCGAAAGGGGACGAGGAATTAATTATCTGGTATTTGCATCGTCTCGGAAAAGGGGTCTTGAATGACCAGCCAAAAGGAACGAAGAATTAATTATTTGGTAATTGCATCGTCTCGGAAAAATGATTATGAATGACGAGCCAGAAGGGACGAAGAATTAATTATTTGGTATTGCATAGTAAGATATCCTTCGTCAGTCAAACTGAAATATTGACGTGGATAAAAATGAGTCTGCTCAGCTCAGAGTCTGGAACACCAACTAACTTTTTTGAAACAACAGTTTGTCGTTGACGTCACAAATTTTTCGCGGCAAGATTTCAAAAATCTAATTTGCATAAACAGTAGTAGCAAGACGCTTGGTTGGTGACCAAAAGCAGTTACTACTGTATTAGACCGAACGAGGGAGAAAGGGGGTGTCAAAACGCGCGCGCGCACACACGAGTGTCGGAGAAAGGAGGCAAACTCGCGCGCGCGTAAAATGTCGTAGATGGAATAATACATTATTCCACATATCTCCTGTTAATTTCCTCTGAAAGTTCTCCACTGCCTTAACCGGGTATTGAACTCTCACTCTTTGGGTCCTGTCACTGAATCTAACTAACGCCTTTATCCACTGTGCCATGTGTCTTAAGAAAATAGCAGAGTCTTCCTAAATCTCTTTAAATGAAAACTGTACCGCTAATCTTCTTTGGGGATTCTAAACTAAAATTAACTATTTTCAAATTTAATGACTAATTTTTCCTTATTAAAATGTAAAACGCATCCCAGGGTTTTAGTTATTCTACAAGTAAGCCTTGAAGTAAAAGAAAGGTTAAAAGACACTGCTCGAGATCATGTACGATTGAGTAGTAAGTTCGGTTCTTGTGCCATATCTAAGCTACGCTTAGTAAATTGCCAATTGCTTCTCGGCCTTTTGGCCAGAATGAAAATGTCTTATCTGTTCTCATTTGAAATAGGAAAAAGCGCCACATGCCGAAGATTCCAACCTCGCGACAACACATTCCAAATTGCATTAACAGAGATCAAGTCTGGTGTAATATCGACGCCAGTGTGACTGTGGTTGCAGAGACTGGGGCAATTTTTGTCCTTTGTAGTCAAAACTACACAAACTATCAAAATACATTGCAAATGACATGAAATAGACTTTGTGTCACGCCCTAACTTATTGAGTAGATCAGTTAAATAACATTGTCGGGGGTCGAGTAAACAGCACAAAAATAAAATTTAAACAAAAAGAAGAGCATTTTATATTTTAATAATAATAATAATAATGTATATTTATTTACATATTTCCTGTCCCATCCGTAGTAGCAAGGGAGGTAAATCGACTTAAGTTAGTAAATTTATGAATGATTACTTCCCTTAATAATCTATAAAAAATAAAATATTTATCTGCATTTAGATAAAATTACTCCCCGAGCAAAAGAAACCGTTTACTTAATCACTCTCCTTATTTTAGGTTTCTTAGATTGCAGTCTTATTTGTTCAAGCCTTTCATGCGAGGCACTCAGATAGCTTTGTCTATTTAGTGATCATCTTGCTACAACTTGGTCTTGAAACAGGTTTTGTCGTCCCTGTCTTCGTCGTTCTGTTACTAACCTTTTTGTTCCGAGATATATTTCCATTTCACTGTTATATTAAACACAACAAAAATTTAATATGAAAAGATATTGAGCAAAAGGCAATTTAAGGAGTAATCACTGAATCATAGATACCAGTTGAACGTCTAAAAATATAAATGGAGTGGATTAATTAAAGGGTTCATTAGCCTCTATTTTAATTACCTCTGCTTTATTGAATCTTAATACATTGTTTCAAGACTTTTGTTTCATTGCATCTCTTTTAAAACTTTTTATCAATTGTCGTCATTTTTTACGGAACAGTTACACTAGTAATAATAGTAATAAAATTTCTGGATTGTTTGTTTTTTTACAGAATCTTTATGAAGAAGGCTGAAAAGTCTATTAAAATAATATTAACAGCAAAGATAATAGCCAAAAAAAAAAAATTAAAAAAAACGTGTCAAACAATGATAGAAGGATTCACTCTATAAAAAGCACAAAAACGTAGATATGAATTATTCTAAACAGCTAATTTGTTAGATTTTTTATAGAGTTTTATTTTTCTCGACTCCACTTTTATTAAATATTGTAATGTTTCTATGACTGACTTTGAAAAGTCAATATTAACACTTTCACTTGTACACTAATAATAATAATAATAATCTTCGTTCTATAATTTTGTTTAATTGTTGTGAGACTCTCTCGGCAAATATCCATGTTTCTTTTCCAGGATGGTCGTGTTAATGGTATCACAGAATGCACCCGGCTGCTCGGAAGTGGTTACCTCTTCCCGCAGTTGATACCAAAGCCGCACGTCAAGAGCGTCATGCTCCAACCAGACGACCAATTTATCATCATTGCTAACCACGAACTTTGGAAGTATGTGAATGCTGAAGAGGCAGTCAAACACATAATCACGATCCACGATCCTGTCATGAGTGCAAAGGCCCTCCAAGATCTTGCACAGGGTTACGGCGCTTCGGAAAATCTCAGCATCATGGTAATCAACCTGGCGCCAACACAAGCACCCCATATCCATGCTTTGCCATCTACTTTGCTTAGATTTCCCCAATTTGGAAACGACGCCCTTGGAGCAATGGCGTCGAAAATCTTACACGATAAAGTGTTCCGCGGCAAAGGCATCGACGGTAGTCCATTAACGCCGAGCAGTTTGCGTTCAATTGTGGAAACAAACGAAGACGAAGAAACGCCAACTAATAGCAGACAAGATCTTCGACTACAAGAAGTGGATGACGATATCTACAGGGAATGTGGTTCAGTTGAACTTCCTCCCGCCTTTAAGCTGAGACCACTGCCGACCACAAAAAGCAGATACCAAAAAAAAGGTGAAATCCATGAGTGGGACGAGTTGCTGCAACAAAGGTTGGCTGAAGAAGTAAAAAACAAAGAACTCGACAAAGAATTGCAGTCGATGATAGGCGACGCCAACAACCAACAGGGAAACAGCTTCGATAGCGAGGCGAACGCTCTTGAGACGGACAGCAATTGGTCGACACTGGAACAGCGAGTCTTGCTCGCGTCAGCGGAAGCCAACAACCAACAAGACGCAGTGACCCTGGCTAACGCTCAAGCGGGAGTGGTGCCAAGTGAAACGTCAACTGAATCCCCGGATGAGGACCGACTTTATGATATTCCCGTCGGCATCGATCGAGACGCCATTCTCTTCTACAAAATGCAAATGGCTCGCATTAACAGCGGCAAAACAGGCAGCTTGAATTCCGTTCAATCCGACCCGATGTATGCGTCCCTTGAAGAGATCGCCCCCAAACGGGTGCCTTCACACAGCATAGAGGTGCTGGTCAGGGCGATACCCAATCTTAGTCGAGCGGCGTCATCTGTTGAAAAGCGCCCCTCAATACCCGTAGCTCCCCCACTGCCCCCTTTGCTACCTCCGCCGCTACCTCCACCACCACCAACGCCCCCACCGCCTATTCCCGAGCTTTCTGACTTTGTTCCTACTGATAATTCCCGCGAGAGAAAGCAAAGCGGCCCCGATTTTTTGAAAGCGATGACTCTAAGGGGAGATAGTGAAATTGTGTACACTTTAGTTGATAAGTCACCGGTGTCGGATGATATACCACCAGAAGCTAATTTGGCTGTACCCTACATCACGTTACCGCAATCATGGACCAATCAACCTCCACTAACACCAACTCCCACAGCGCAAGGGTCGTCAACCAACAAAGAGGGTGGAACCAAAACCCCAAGTCAGCAAAGTATTATTATTTCATACCTTTGACAGAGAAGCTTTCAAATCTCATAAACAATAAAAATGAAGAATGTCGAAAGAAATTCTCTACTAGAAAGAGAATGGTAGTTATAAGACCTGAAGACAATTACCCAAAGAATCCGACTTGTTCCCTTTTCAAATTGTAATAAACCCTTTGAAATTAAATCTCCTTTGTCTTCAAGAATTTGTAATTACTTTCGCACGTCTCTAACATAGGTGCTGTATTTTTTAATTAAGTTAATTAATTGTATTATGAGGCCTGTGAAAGACAAGTCAGAGACGTCTTGTCATTTTGCACAGGGCAACACACTCTCCTATTTTAGAGGTCACAATATCCAAATTAATAGCTTCCAAAACAATGGCTGAGGATCGTAAAGATTTATTTTTTTTGTTTTTGTTTTTTTTACAGTGAACTTGTACAAGGCTCGAGGCCACTCGAGGTAGAGTGTTACAGAGTAAGGGGCACAGTTTATGCGGATAGTTGTGGAAGATAACGGTTAACTCCAGACTTGAACAGGTTAAGTCTGTAGTGATTGTAGAAACATCCTCTTGGGAGTCGGTTCCACAGTGTAGTGATTCGCTGGAAGAAGCTGCTCAAGTGGAAATTACTTCTCACCAATGGAATACGCGGAACATTTGGTTTGTTATAATGTGAGTGGCATGACGGTTCCTTGCCCTGAAGGTTAGGCCCTAGCCATGGACTGGAGTCTAGAAATCTCTCCACTCAGCGATGCCATGGAGATGGAGACAGAAAGTCTATCATTTAAACACATTAAATTCTATTCTCGTAGTTTTCTTTATGTTCCGACGATCTGTAATCTGCGTGACTGGTTTATTGAAAAAAATTATCTCCCTTATTTATCAAGGATAGCATAACGTATATCAGTGTGGAAAGCGGAGTTGGTGAGCAGGGTTCAATTTCCAGCCTAGCCTGTTGCGTCCCCTTTCGCAAAAATATAGAGCTGTACGAAATTTAATTTTTCGAAATTTCATAAAATTAAATAAATGGGGCAACATATGTTAAAAAAAATTAAAAGGGCGATTCAAAAATAATAAGTCCTCAAATATTTAATTAAAACATGACAATTATTTGATATTTGAAAGAATTTCCAAATTAATGTGATTTTTACCACAAAAAAAGACTAAAATTTCTTATACTAATCTTTCGGGCTGGCGCAAAAAAAAAATTATTTTTAACCAAAATTAAAAACGTTCTAAGAATAATCAACAAAATATAATTTAATAATAAAAAAATCCTTTGGTCTTTCCTCTTAATAACAAATTTATTATTAATTCAATGATAAAATTGTTTTTATTAAGTTTGGGGCATTTTTTCATCATGGTATGCTAATGTTTTAGCGAGTCAGTGGTGGCATCTATGTCTTGCTCTCTCACACACAAAAAAACTGAAGTAAAGTTAAATCTAATGTTTAGATTATATTTTACCAGGATCAGTTGACAAGGGCAATTCTGGTTAAAGCAAGCAGACTTTATAATTATAATGCTCTATATCAAGAGATAAAATATTAAGAATAAAATAAATTGGTTCACATATCTGTTGAATGTCTATTCTGAAATTCATGGAATGACACCCACTCTTCAACAGACTTGATAGTGAATTGGATTTATTTTCAATATAAGTGTTGAAAATAAATCCAATTCATTCAAGTCTCCTGAAAAGTGGATGCAGAATTCAGAGACATTCAGCAGTTAAGTAAACGATTTTATTTATATATAGCTTATAAAGAAAGAGTACTCATTATTAGAGAGGGCATTTATAAATCTAGACAGTATACGTTGGAATCTGCACATGCGTGTATACATGTCACTGGGCGAACTGGGATCTTTAGCTTTGGATGACAGACAGCCTAGGAGAAGGAAAACAAGTCAAATCTACTGTGATGTGTAATAAGAGCACTGTATGCTTGGTTTGGCCACTCACCACAACCTGAACCTCATCTTAACAGTGGGTCGTGGAAGGTTGAGAGTGTTGGTCTGGACCAGTGAAACAGATTACTCTAATGCAGAGGTTCCCAACCATTTCATATCACAGCCCACTTTTACATGGAAAAATTTTCCACCGCCTACCTCTAGAGTAAATATTAAAAAGCATATCAAAATAGTTTGGTAAAAGTTTGTTACTGGTTCATAAACTGATTTTATGGTGTATTAAAATACCAAAGGGAGATAACAAATAAGACTGGATTATGCGGCTACTACTACTACTGCATTAAAGAATAAAGGAAAACAAACTTGACCGCTGAAAAATATATACAGGCTGCAATGTATAAATTGTCGCCTAAATTACACACACACACAAAAATGAAAATAACACACATCTCATTTTAACAGATATATTTACCAAAATTACACAAAAATAACTTGAAATACTAGAGTAAATTTATTCAATAAAATTGCCATTGGCTTAAACCACAGCCTCAAGACGACTTCGGAATCTCCTGAATCTCTTCTGGGCCATCTCCTTGTTGGTGAATGCTGCCATAATCCTTGCCTTCAGTTCATCGTTGGTTTTACAAAGAGTTTTGTTGGTTTCTCGCTTAACTGTGTACCACACATAATAATCAAGGGTGTTGCAGTGTGGGGAGTTAAGTGCCCAGATGTAATGGGTGATGTGCTCACAGAAATTGTCTAGCAGCCATGACTGGGTTCTACTTGTTTCGCATGGTGCAGAGTCCTGTTGCCTTCCAGAAGTCACCCACTTAACCCAGGGCAGTACTAACCCCTCAAGGCACTTGATGTAGGCCTCCAAGTTGAGTCTGAGGCCCTCACCAACAAATTTTGGAGTTCTTTTCTATCAGAATGATCAGAGTGAGTTTTCCGAACTGCCGTATCTTCATAATTACCATTAGATTCATCCAACTCTTTCCGAATCCCCTGCATTGTCCTCAGATTGACATCCAAAGACTCTGAAATGATTGTTTTGGAGATTTCGGTGCGAATGCCACGCAGTACAGCATACTGTTTCCTAATGTCTGGTGGGGGTGAATTATGATACTCTTTTTCTCACAAACGGTGCCCAACTGTGCAGTCGACAAATCAAAAACAAACGCTCATGCGCTAAATTAAAAATATAAAATGGCGACAATTTACCTATTGCTTCCTGCATATAATTTAGATTTATGGCCAAAGTTATTTCATATGACTAGGATTAGTATTGCAAGTGTTGACAAAACAGTAAATAAATTTTGTTCATCATTATAAAATTAAAAAGAATATAATCTACTAGTAATAAAAATTCAGCGAATATTTGGTCTTTGTGTTTCCTTATTTGATTTATATCCGAAAAAAAAAAAAAAAAAAGTTATTTCATCTGAAGAACTATTTAAATGTTAATGGCCCTCCTCAAAACTGTAGAAAATACCCAAATATTCAGCTTGCAGGATTATCTATCTCAGAATGTGACCAAGTTAAACCTAATTACCCTTCTGTTTTATTTTGTTTTACAGGTCATCAGCTTTGAATACTTTTTTATCGGGTAGCATATGTTGAAATATTTTTTGAAGACTTGAAATCCTTTATCACCCACCAAAATTTCCGATCGCACATCATTTTCTGTCCAGTTTCTCATAGCCCACCCAACAGTTGAAATCGTCCATGATATTGCCCTGGTTGGGAAACCTTGTTCTGATTCATTAAGGGGGAGAAAACACACATATACACAGTCTCTTGAAAGAAAATACCTTGGGATAATGAAAATTCATAATTTTTTTTTTAAGGCCAGGTTGCTATTTACTCATAGCTGGAAACGGGGTGTGAATTCTGACCTTATTCAAGTGTATTAGTGCAAAATGAAGAAACATTTCCAACCAATGATTCTATTTTCCAGACCATTAACCTTTTGGCCACGAGATGGGTAAATAATACAGCCATACTGGTACAAATCCCGTCGACTTGGAGCCTTAACGAGAATCTACAAAGTTTATAAATTGGGGTCTAAAGAAGAGTAGTCGGTGACTGGAGAGAAAAATAACCAACAAGACATGTCACCGAAGATATCTATGAATCTTGTGTGCGGTTACTCTACGGGTACTACTCGTAATATGTAAACTCTCACGTCAGATTATCGGCAACTAAACAGTTTCCTCCACCAGGCTTTTCTGGTGAGAAGAGTGGTTAGACACTGTTAAACAAGACCTGTCAAAGACCAAGGTTCAACCAGTCATGATGGTGTGTTAGGGGGGGCGGTAAACTCGGATCCATAGCTATGTATATCAGTGTGGTGACGAGATAGGAAACTCTCTGCTCAGTGAGTGAAGTCAACAGGCAGGGCAAAGAGCCACTCTCCCACTCCGATAGAAATCAATTGTCGAGAGCTCGTGAATAAGTTTTCAAGTCTGACCAAGGTGGATGGGGTTTTGCCAAAGACACGCTATGAAACCCAGATATGTGGAGGGAACTCATCAGGTGCTTGGCGACCCTATGACCACACTCATTCGTGGAACAGATGATGATGAAGAATAAATTCTGGAATTAAATTCATTGTCAAGCAGGGAGGTTGAGGGAGGAAATGAAGCAAAGAAAGGCAACGACCGTTTTAATCCTTTATTAGAAATCTGAGAAAAAACCAATCACCACAGTGCAGCCAACCTTCGAGAAGAAGAAGAAGAAAAGCACAGTTATGCACAACAAAAGCAAGACGGCGGTTGTGGTGGTATTTAACTATATACAGCTGAGGAACTGATAAGTGGAGGAGGGCGGGGTCAATGGCAAGAAAATTTTAGGACCTTCCTGCCTGCCAAAAAATAAAAAAAAAAATAAAAAAATAAACTAGTGTCAAAAGGATGATTTTTCCATTAACATGGCTATTATTTTAACTACTTTTCATCCTCGGCAATGTTTGTTGTCTTAAAACGCGATGACTAGAATTGGAATAAAACATCTGATGAAAGTGAATTTATACATTTTTTTTTTTTTTAACAAAAATACTATTTATTTATAAGAATAATTTTATGCTTAGAACATTCTAAAAACTACTACAATTGTATTATTTAATTCAATATGTGTGTGTGTGTGTGTGTGTGTGTGTGTGTGTGTGTGTCTTTTACCAATTTAGAAACATAATTATTAAAACTTTTTTATTCATAAATTTATAAACATTTACTAAAGTATTAAAATATATGAATCAACTAAAAATCCTTATTAATTACCATTTTATAAATTTAGAATCGATTAACTGGTTTTTTCCAACTATTCCAATAAACAATATAATAAATTGTTTATTATTATTATTCTTGATCTCAATTCTGGAAAAAAATGTATAAATTCACGTTTAGGTTTTGTTACAATTCTAATCGTCACTTTTTAAAATAAACATTTCCGAAGAGTGAAGGAAGTTAAAATAAGAAGTATCAAAGGAAAAACCATTCTTTTGACAGTGTTTTTTTGTTTTTTGTTTTTGACGGGTATAAAGGTCCAAGTTTGCCAAATTTTATTTATTTATTGTTTATACTTTATATCCAAGTACCTCGTAAGAGAGAAAAATTTAAAGAGCAGAGTAGTTGTCTAAGGAGAGTATTATTAAAATTAGTCTTTTATAATGAGAATTTATGCACATAGATATTACTTTTTTCCTTTTTGTGTGAAGAGGAATGAAAGAAAGAAAAACAGAATTTTTTTATTAGTATTATTATTATTATTATTATTATTATTTTAAATTGGTTTCTGGATGTTGTGTGTGAAACCATTAAGAAAAACTTGTAAAATTTTTCAAAGACACCCTCTTTCCCCTATCCAGAAATAATTAAAAATTATGCACCAAATTAGATAATTTTCAGATACCCCACTTCCAGTAAATTGCCAGCCAACAGTATGCCATGCTTGATGAATGATGCAGAGTGATTTTTTTTGTTTTTTCTATTAACCCATTGTATCTGAAAGATCACTCTAAAATGTAAAAGTCTTTATTTTAATTTTTTCCTTTCTTTCCCACTCCCTAAAAAACAGAGTTTACAGTCACTCAACAAGAGGGGGACAAGGTCAGTGATGGTCTTTAATTCAAAATGAAAAACTTTTCTATTGACAACACATTTCGACTTTGTTTGGTAGGTGTCTTCAGGTCAGAATTCTATATCAAGATAGTTTGCCTACCTAATGAAAGCAAAATGTGTTGCTAATAGAAAAGTTTTTCATTGTCTGATTTCTCCATTTTTGTTTGGATTTTTTATCCTACACACATTCCCTTTGTGAGAAAAAAATTCTCGATAGTTATAGCAAAAACCATCAGCATGAGATGTTGACTGGACTTATATGATTCTTGTCAAAGTTATATTCACAATTAAAGAACTCGAATTTATACATATTTACAAGAAATGGTAAAAGATTTAATAGTGTTAGATCTACTCTTCATTTTGTAGCAAGAAAAAGCCCAAAAGAAATGATGACAATTCCTAGGCTAACACTAAAAGGGGCCAGTGACATTAGTATACATTATATCTGGTATTGTCATTTAAGTAGTTCTCAGAAATTTAGTCTTTGCAGGAAGAAAAAAAAAAACTATGTAAAAAGAGACAATGTCCAGATTGATAGATATGAATCAAAGAAAGGTTCCACTCAACCCAGTTTCAAATTGCAATCATATTTAAAATGAATCTTACATACACAAACTGAAATGTATGTACATATCTATAGGTTCCTGCATTGACCAAATACTGAACCAAACATCTAACACCATTCTGTTTTGTTTTCTTTTTTTGTCTGTGCCAAACAACACAAGAGTAGACCATTTTATTAGCAACTTATCTGGGAGGCTGTTAGCCGATGGCTGTTAAAAGATGACAAAGGATCTATAAATGTTTGGGAAAAAATATTACATGCACAAACAAGTGATAGAAAAATTTCCTGCATAAATACTCCATGCTATCATTTTCTAGAAAGAAAGAAAGAATAGAGAAAATTTAAGCCCCAAATGCAGAAGTGAGTCTGATTATAAGTATATCGAAAACAAAGCACATGGCCGCTAATAAAAGATGATGCCCCTTTCAACAGAACAATTTACAAGAAACCAATTAAACAAGTAAAAGAATTTGTTTATCTTGGCCACAAACTTTCATATTCAAACGATGGTTCAGTTCTTATTCCTATTCAACATAGATCTTGGCTGGGTCGTGTTTGAAAAGAACAAATTCATCCTAACATCAAGTATTCCCTATAAACTCAAAGCTAAAATCTACAATACATATATTCTCCCTGTACTAGATTTATGGCCTGGATTGTGGAAACTGGACTATAACACTTCTTACAGCAGAAACATTCCAGAATCACATCATGTGATTCATGACCAACAATTGTTTAAGGATACAAACCCTTTTGATCAGAAACGGTTTAACTCCAGTCATCTCCTTAATCAGTTGCTGGAAAAAAGGAACAGAGAAACCCAGTAAAGAAGGTGGCATGACAACATAATCAAATGAACACAACTTGACTTGATCCTGGATCCTTAAGCCGAGTTACCCAGGAACATAAACACTGGAGTAAGTGGAGTCACGTGGGAGGGGGGGGGAGATTCTGTTATAGGTGGAGAGTGTTCTATGATGAAGTTCCAATGATAAAGACCATTTTCCCCAAATTACCTACAATAAAATTAGATATGTTCTAACTTAACTTTCCTTTGTTGATGGATGGATTTGTTTTCATTGGCTCATTAATCCTTTGCAGGTTATTTAAAGCCAGAAAATATTTTTAGATTGTGAATATATTTTTCTGGGAGGTAATGATTTACTGATACAAGTCTTACTAATTAACCCATAGCTGGGAGGAGAAGAAGAAGGGGATTCATATCTTCCCTAAAGGTATGTAAGTGAATGCAATAAACCCAACTGGAATTGGAACTGTTCTCTGATTAACAATTCTGAGCCTTTATCCATTACACCACCTGCACATCCAACTTGAAATTCTCAAGTGGTCACCCATCTAGATACTAACCAGGCTCAACATAACTTTTTTGATCGTGATGTGGCTATTTGTGCATGAAGGAATATAACAAACCCAACGGGAATTAGAACTCAGATCTCAACTTTCACTCATGTCTATGGAGCTAAAGAATCATTGAATGATACACTACCATAATTTGTTATTTACTCGGAGATAACATCAGCGACTGAGATACCTATTCGTCAGTATTGGAAAATGAATGGATTTCTCGTAAAAGTAATTTTCAAGTTAATATTTTCTTTGATCAAATATGGAGGATCGAATCTTGCTGATCAAGTCCAATGCATATCAAGTATTAAAATAGCAACCAATAGAAAATGACTATTTTGTAGATGATAAAATGTAGGAAAAGAAATCTTCCATATCCTAGAACAGGGTTTTTCAAACTATGGGTCCTGACCCTTCAGTGGGTCGCAAGATAAATAAAATGGGTTGCAACAAAAAAGAAAGAAGAAAAATACACAAGTAAGAGCAAAGTGCTCTATAAACAACACTAAATGTTGCACATTATTCACAAATCATTGATAGTTTTTTTCACTGAGATAAGCTCATATTTTATATATATCTGTTCTCAGTGAGTTTATGTATCTTGTTTTGGGCTAAGAACAAAGAAGAATTTCCATTACTGAGTAAAAAAGGCTATTTTATTACTATTGCCCTTTATAACTACTTGAGTAAACTAGGATTTTTCACATTAACTCAATTTAAGACGAAGGATAAATACAGGCTCATCACTGCACTTGATATGAGTGTAGTATTGTCTTCCTGTGTTCCCAACTGGAATCAGATGCTTATGAACAAACACATCCATCACATTAAAAGACATTTTTTTTCAAATATTATTTTACTTTGTGTTGGAATTTCCTTTAAATTTGTTTTTCTAAAAGTAATAATTTTATATTCCTACAAATAATACAAATAGATACATGCAATTCCAATATGTGTGGATCCTAGTGAACAGAGTTTGTCTTGATTTATTACACTGGTATAATGGGTTGCAATGCAAAATGTGCTTCTTCTTGTGGATTGCAGTAAAAGACAGTTTGAAAAATACTGTCCTAGAATGATACGAGTCCAAGATGACTGACAAGACCAGGAGAAAACCCTAAATCTTAAAGTATTTTTTTATATTTAAGAAAAAAGTTCTAAATCAGTTTTACCAATTTTCTTTATATTTTAGCATTTTACAGAAAAGAAAATTACTGGAAAGTTAGTATACATCCTGGCATGAAAGATTCAATCAAGGAAGTATTTTAGCTAACAAAACAATATAGTTGAATACCATAGCTAACCTAAATGGTAAGATTTCAATAAATAAACACTCGTCCAGCCAATCTATTCACAAATATCAAGCAGTTACCTAACAGGATACTAAATAATAACTGATGAAAACAAACATTTATGTAAAAAAAAAAAAAAAAAAAAAAATGGAGGAGACACTGACACAATGTAGAGTAGCAAACGTTATTTGGTCTGAATTTTTTTTCTCTTAGCAGAATTTTTAACATGAGTAAATTGTCTGTTACTTATATCATAGAATAACCATATGGACTTTATCTAAATAAATCTCAAATTTTCTAATATTACATATATCAAAAGAAAAGGAGAGTTAAGAGCTACTACTTAATAAGATCATTTACTAGGGTTTGTGAATTGGATTCTGGTTTTAAAGTAAATTTTTGATTTAGAAACTGCTTTAAATTGATAAAGTTGATAAGTTCCCTTCCCCCAATTCAGTAGCAATTTTTAGAATAGTGACAATCTCTTCAATCAACGACTGCTGCAAATAGAATAATTAAAGGAGGTAGGTAACAAATATTTGAGGGGGTAAAAAAAAAAAAAAAATATATAGGTGTAAAATTCCAAAAGGTCTGAGCCCACAAAATTGTACATTAAGATGTAAAAGAAAAGGTGTAAATTTATTTTTTTTAAAACAGACAAAAAAAAAATAAATAAATAAAAAAATAAAAGATTAAAAATTTCTTAAATGAAGTTCAAGCAAACATCTTTAAACAGCTGTTAATTTTTTTAAACTTTAATTTAAAAAGAAACAAAAAATTGCAGTCCCCCTCCACAACACACTTTCTTTTTTTTTTTTTTTTAACTTGGGATTGTCTACTTGGATAAAAAGTGAATACAGTAAAATACTTTTAGACAGTAATCAATAAAAAAAAAAAAAAAAAAAAAAAACATGGTTTTAAAATGACTTATCTGAAAAAGAAAAAAAAAAAAACAATTTGCCAGAAATGTTAAAGTACAGCAAATAAAAGGATTTTTTTTGTTTGTTTTAAAATCAAAAATCTTTATTTTATTTACATAAGTGTAAACTTAAACTAAATTCAAGTGAATAGCAACCCCCCTCATTTTCTTTTTATTTTAAAAATTAACTTCAAAAGAGGAAACAATTGGCCCCTATTAACCCATAAAATCCTGAGAGGGAGAAAGGATTAATTCGGTGAGGCAGGTGGGGAGGGGGACAAGGTGTTTATGATAATCTAATGGACTGGTTTGAATAATTTGAAAATAAAACAATCCAGTAAAGGAGTTGCAACTGTGTAAGGATTTTTTGGCTAAGATCCTTAGGCAGAAAAACAAAAAAAAGAAACCAAAAGAGGAAGGAATTAAAATGGCCCTCCTTAAAGTCCCCTTCATATCAACAAAGGATATCCAGACACTAGAACATGTCTTTACCATTTTTGGCAAGGAAACGAGAAAAAGGAAAAAAATAAAAAATAGTCCTGAATAAGACAAAGAAAAGAAAAACTACAATTTCGTCCACCACACAATATGTACCAATCATATATACTCTCTACCAAGTCATGTAGTAACATGTTTTTGTGTTTATTTTTAAATAGTGTTCCATAAAAGTCCAACTTTCTAATCATTCAATTATAATTCAAGCAGAATTTTAATATAAGAATTCCCAAGAGACGGTTTGATAAAAATATTAACAAGTATTGGGCTGTAAGACAAATTTGTTAGTTTTTTTTTTTTTGTTTTTTTTGCCATTGTTGTTTGAATTAACATGGAAAATATTTTTAACAGAGTTTTATGTAACTCTATTCTTTCTCTATGACTTTTGTTTATAGTTTTATATTATTGACTGATATTTTAAAATTGTCGATGAGTAATAGGATTCAAATAAAGGATGGAGAAATAAAAAAAAAAAAAAAAATGAACAAATTTATCTGACAACCCAATAATATTCAATTGTAGTGCCAGTCGATTCATCCTGGCAGGGTGGGAGCAGGCAGATGCCAGCCAGAGGTGGTGAGTAGGGTAGGAGTGGGGGGGGTATAAACTTTATTTGCAGGTCCCAAAGCAAACATTTATTCATGTTTGCACATTTTTCAATGAGGTGGGAAGATGAAAACAAAGAGAAGAAAATTGGGGGAGTAGGGTTTAATGCCAGAATAAAAAAAAATAAAAAAAATGAAAAATTTAAATCTTTCAGGCTCCTTCATAAAAGTTATCAGTTGATCTGACAGTAAAGAGGTGGCAGCAGCAGCAGCAATAGGGATCATCTTTAACAAGTGTTGTTGTCATTCAATTAATGGACATTGCAAGCACAGTGCATGCGAGTCTCTTTTTTCAACATGTCATCTTTGAAACTTTCCAATGATATTCTGGACGAAGCCACCCAAAATCTAACATAATACACATTCAGTAACCAGCACAAAATTAGCAAAAATTCTCTTAATTCATTTTTCATTTACCCATACATCCGAGCGGGAACAATTTCTTCCAACTAAGATTATTTAAATTTGCCTTGAGAAAAAATTCCAATAGACCATTAAAATTTTAAGTACTCTATAAATATCTGAGTTTAGTCACTGCATTACTTGTCACTAATATTATCTACCAAAGACAGAAAGAAAGAAAGAAAGAAAGAAAGGGTGATCACACAGAATAACCCTTGACCTCTGAACAATGTGCTGCAATATCAAAGTGTGTTCTTATTTAATTCCAAAGTTAAATTGCATGCATATCCAAGAGTTTCTTTTACTCTGCAATGCATGGAACTACCATCACTCCTGCCAACATAAATGCATCATAAATACTCCCAGAGAGGAAAATGGTAAAAAGATTTTATTTCAGCCATGCAACTGTGCTGGCTGGCCATCTGCAAGCTAACAGATGGAGGTAGCAGTAAGTAAAGAAAGTCATTACCAAATCATTGAGTGTAAACTCCAAGAACTGGAATCAACGTTGACAGAAATAGACAGCGTTTTTTGTTTTCTTTTTCTTGGGGGTGGGGTACAATAAAATCCACAGAAAATGTTGACAGAAGCCCGCTATCCTGCTAACCAGTTTCTGCAGGTCGAGGATGCAGACACCATTAACTGAGCCTCCATACGTAGGCATTTTTGTTCCTTAAGACGTTAACGATGACAACAGTTGCCTTTTGTCCTTACTCCCCCTCTCCCGGACAAAAAAAAAAAAAAAGAAAAAAGTCCACTTCTGCTGTCTGTCACAGATGAACACTAATGGTTCTGCAATGTCATTGGCAAACAAACAAAAAAAACATTATTCTGGCAAAAGAATTAAAAATTAAATCAAACATTTCTCCTTGTTAATTTGTGGCTGATTAAACAAGGAAGGATAAAATAGAAAAAAAAAAAAAAAAAAGTTATTTCATGTCCATGGCTATCAAGTGAAGGTTTTGAAGGTTTTTTATAATATATATAAAATATATATATATATATATATATATATATATATATATATATATAAAAAAAAAAAAAAAAATTTTTTTTGATTCTATAAAATTTACAGATGGTCATTAGAGGCCAAAAGGCAAAAAAAAAGATCATGAGTGGCCAGTGGAGAAGGCTGCTAATTTTTTTTCTTCCCATTTATTCTTGGCCAAACCCTTCTGTCTCTTCAATGGCATAGGTCAGTTTCTCCATCAGTTGTTCATAGCTTTTATAAGGTGGGAGATCGAGACGGTTGAAGCATGTGTGGCTCCGGGGCAACCAGGTTTCTTTGCCAACTTTTTCAATGCAAAACCTCTGTGGCCCATTGCTCCCTAAAAATGGTAAAAAAGAATCTAATGAAATATGCAATCATTTCATAATTTAATTACTTGATGCACACTTTATTTTCAACAAACAAAAAAAATTAAAAATAAAATTAAAAAAGGTTAGTGCAAGGCCAAAAATGATGAGTAATATCCACAAGCACTTGAACTTGTTACAGTAACAATGTGCAGTGAGCTTTGCTTGTTAATCACTTAAACAGGTTTTAAACTAGATATACCTCTACTAATTTGTTATACCTAAGTGTCATATAGTAAGAAAATGAGTAACTACCAACACCAAGGTTCGAACGTGATACTCTGGACTTATGAATATATGTTTTCCACCAGGTGTATAAATAGCAGTGTCAGGCTATTGACTAGAGTCAATAGCCTGAGTTACTATTGAGTGGAACTCTCCAGCCAAATTAGCATGAATTATTGTGCATCAATGTATTGGGTTTTGATTTAGGATTTACCGGATGTTAAGCCAAGCCGCTCTACTTACAAGGTATTCATTGAAATGATTAATTATCTTTTATTGACTTTTACTTCTTTGTTCTTGTTAATTATTTATTTGCAGTTGTAATTAAATGCTGTTTTATTTAACATTGAAATTTTGAGTTGTACTTAACAGTCACCGTACATCACAAAACTAAGGTTTAAAATGAATTTTTATAAATGAAAAAGTTTTCTTGAAGAATTGAAAGCTAAATGATTAAATTTACTATTTCCAGTAAGCAAAATATTCAATATAATTTTCAAACAAATTATATAAATTGGAATAGATTTTTTATTTTCTAAAATAGCTGATTAGCACCCACGTTTTTTTTTAGTCATATTTCATTGCAATGTAATTCTCAGTATTAAAAAAAATCTTCCAAAAATAAAGTACACTTTTCTGAAACTTTATTTGAGAAATATTAGCTGACAAACTAATTAATCTGATTTGAAACAAATATTTACTTATTTAAGTTTGAAATAACACAGAAATGTATTTTTAAAAACAAACAGACATTGATTGTCACTCTATGGAGACCTTATCTGTAAAATATAATTTAAGAAAATGACATGAGCAGCTTTTTATATAATTTTTTTTAAGTACTCAGTAATCTTTAAAATGTTGGAAAATATTCTCCAAAATCTAATTTTCGGAATGTTGAGTTTAAATTTACTATAGTCATCACTTTTATTTTCTGATATATGTTGTGTATGGTCAACCATACTTTCAAAAATGTGAACGTTACATAATATTTTATATACATAAAAAATTAAGTTATTTTAAAAATCTTGGTGCAAAAATGATTTATATTAAGCTTTTCAATTTTTGATTAGTAAATATAGTTTTCACTTAACAATATCACCTAACAAGATTAAACTAATGTAAAATTTTAAAATATTTTTTAAAAACTTATGACAAATTATTAAAAAAAAATTCTTATATTATTTATCAAATATCATTATTTGCCAAACAAATTTTTTTTTCTTAAGACAAATCTTATTTATAAAAACAATTAAAAGCTTTTCTAGTTAAATAATTAAATTATTTTTTTTTATTTTATGATTTGAAGCAGATTTTCAGAAAGTAGCGGTTTGAAAAGAAAAGAAAAATTGATGATTTACATTATCCAAAGAGTCCTGCTTTTAAATAATAAAACAAATTTTGTGATGAAAATTTAACTTACTGAATTTTCATGAAATTAAGTAAGGTAGGGAGTGTGAAGGGGATTTGTAATGTATGTAAAAAAAAAAAAATCTCTTTACCAAGATTATCTAAAAAAAATTTCAAAAATAATTTAATTCATTTGTGAATAAGACCTGAAAGTTTCATTAAAATCTGACCATTATTCGATTTTTGCAAGAATGTATTTTTCATCAGAAAAATGGTGCTAAAACACTAATCGTAAATTTTACGTTGACCGCTAAGGCAAAAGAAACAAGATTTTTAACCAAAATTTCAAACATGCTCGGAAGGATTAAAAATTTAATAAAACAGTAAAAAATATTTTGGTCTTTCCTCTTAATAATAACAAACATTTTGACAATAAAACTTTTTTTCATCATGCTATTCTGTTTTTTCAGCAATAAAATGAAGGTACCTATTTTAAACATCTGGTGAGTTTAGGTTTGTAAATTTAACGATCTATCAATTCTTGTCAGGTTACTTACTATCAGGCAAGTCTCATAGTACAAAAGTTACAGTGAGTTATTGACAGATCCAATTTGCAGTTGTGTCAAAGATGTTATCAGGCCTTGTTTATACCTGAATCTGCAAGTATGTGGAGGGTCTGTATATTCTAAGTGCCACCAACAGAGAAATCTAATCAATTCAAATTCATTTGAAGAATAAACAACAGTAGAATCAGGAACATCTGCAAACATCCACAAAAGGGGTGAAAAACAAAAAGAAACACATCAACTAACCCATTAGCTCAGCAAATCCGCCAACAGGAAGTCGACATGTGCCAGTTACAAATTGTAACAACCTGGTTCGCTTCTCATTGTCAAGATCACGTACAAACTGTAAATTGAAAAGAAAAATTATCAATGAATTTGAAAGTTAATGAATATTCCTATTTTACTGATTTTACAAACAGAACAGATTCCAAAGACAACATAAAAATATAAAAATAAAAAAGGAAAAAATAAAAGTTGAGGGTGGTACTGACCTTCCAGAACCAAGCAATTTGTTTACTTGTTCTCTGATAATGTCTGTAAATTGTGTTTTTTTCCCAGTCATCTACATCAATTTCTTGCATTCCACACAGCATCAACTGAAACAGGAGATTAATTCTTTATTAATAAAATAATTCCAACAGAATAAGAATGTCTAAAAAAAATTAACTGGGTTAGAAACAAGTGACACTGGGTCAGTAGATGAGAATTACATACAATTAAAAAAAAAAAAAAAAATGATGGAATATATTAAAACAATAGCGAACCAATTTATTTACAAGCAATTATTAGTCATTAAAATAAATATGTGTGTGTGTGTGTGTGTGTGTGTGTGTGTGTGTGTGTGTGTGTGTGTGTGTGTGTGTGTGTGAGTGAGAGAAGAGAGAGAGAGAAGACGGGAGAGGAAGAGAAGAGAAGACGGGAGAGGAAGAGAAGAGAAGACGGGAGAGGAAGAGAAGAGAAGACGGGAGAGGAAGAGAAGAGAAGACGGGAGAGGAGAGAAGAGAAGAAGAGAGGAAGAGAAGAAGAGAAGACGGGAGAGGAAGAGAAAAGAAGAGAAGAAAGGGAGAGGAAGAGAAGAGAAGAGAAGAAGGGGAGAGGAAGAGAAGAGAAGAGGAAGAGGAGAGGAAGAGAAGAGAAGAGAAGAAGAGAAGAGGAAGAGAGAAGGAAGAGAAGAGAAGAGAAGAGAAGAAAGAGGAAGAGAAAAGAAGAGAAGAAGGAGAGAAGAGAAAAGAAGAAGAGAAGAGAAGACGGAGAGGAAGAGAAAAGAAGAGAAGAGAAGACGGAGAGGAAGAGAAAAGAAGAGAAGAGAAGACGGAGAGGAAGAGAAAAGAGAAGAAGAGAGAACGGAGAGGAAGAGAAAAGAAAAGAAGAGAAGACGGAGAGGAAGAGAAAAGAAGAGAAGAGAAGACGGGAGAGGAAGAGAAAAGAAGAGAAGAGAAGACGGGAGAGGAAGAGAAAAGAAGAGAAGAGAAGACGGGAGAGGAAGAGAAAAAAGAGAAGAGAAGACGGAGAGGAAGAGAAAAGAAGAGAAGAGAAGACGGGAGAGGAAGAGAAAAGAAGAGAAGAGAAGACGGGAGAGGAAGAGAAAAGAAGAGAAGAGAAGACGGGAGAGGAAGAGAAAAGAAGAGAAGAGAAGACGGGAGAGGAAGAGAAAAGAAGAGAAGAGAAGAGAAAAGAAGAGAAGAGAAGAGAAAAGAAGACGGGGAAGAGAAAAGAAGACGGGAAGAGAAAAGAAGACGGGAGAGGGAAGAGAAGACGGGAGAGGGAAGAGAAGACGGGAGAGAGAAGAGAGAAGAGGGGAAGAAGAAGAAGAAGAATAGAGGAAGAAGAAGAAGAATAGAGGAAGAAGAAGAAGAAGAGAGGAAGAAGAAGAAGAAGAGAGGAGGAAGAAGAGGAAGAAGAAGAAGAGAGGAGGAAGAAGAAGAAGAGAGGAGGAAGAAGAGGAAGAAGAAGAAGAGAGGAGGAAGAAGAAGAGAGGAGGAAGAAGAAGAGAGGAGGAAGAAGAAGAAGAGAGGGACGAAAAAGAGAGGGACGAAAAAGAGAGGGACGAAAAAGAGAGGGACGAAAAAGAGAGGGACGAAAAAGAGAAACAACCAAAACAAAAAAAAAAGGGAAAAAAAACAAAAAGAAAACACTCAATTCTTGAAAAAATTATTTTCTAAATAGCTTTTTATCCAACAAACAACTGGTTAGATTTATATTCAATGAAATTTTTACCTCTAATTCTCTCTCATCAAAATATTGCAACCATTGCAATGGTACTACTTCACTGAAGCCATCTAAAAAGGCCTTGGTCTGCTCCTCAACACCTCGTGTAAATCTCCAATTAGTCATCAGACTAAAAATAGAGGCAAATACAAAATACTGTTAAAGAAGATAACATTAAACAAAGATATGACAATTGCAACAATTTATATTCAGTTATTAATTTTAAAAGAAAAAGAAAAAATACAAAGTTTATTAACTCAAAATTACTTGGTCCATTTTTAAAATGTTCTAAGACCAAATAATTTTTGCTGACAATCATCTGATATAACATTATTAGTGATTATGATAAATGCCGTTTCCTGTATTTTGAAAGCATTATTAAGTTTATATATAATGGCCTGCTACTCTTGTTTTCTGAAAGAGTGGTTAGCCAATCCCTGTGTGTAGACATTTGTGTTTGTACAACACCCACATGTTGACTATAGTCACAGTTTCTGCAAGAGAGAACATATTCTGATCATGATTAGCTGTTTGAACAATGCCAGCATGTTCAAACCTTCCATCAGGATGACTTGTGATGTCGTGCTAGCACAATTAGTGACAGCTTCTGAAGAGTTCTAACTACTCAATTTTACTTACAAGGCTTGGGTCAACCCCTGTGATTTTCCAGGTTATCGGGTAATTTTCAAAAGTATTGCATGTAGGGACTGCCACCTGAGATAGATAACATCCTTTTATCTCACTAGTTAATAGTTATGCCCTGTTTGGACAAAATTCAGTGCTTTCAGGATGAGACTAGAAGATGCAGACCTGAGCGATGGTATATGGAAGAAGCTGCCCAACCTACACCACCAGTAAGTTCCAAAGAAATACATTGGATTACATTTAGGGCTGCATTGGCTGAAAGAGTTGTTGGAAAGTTGTTAGTGTTAACAGCTGATCACCTTTGCAGATGCACTCTAGATTCTTTGTCTGGATTTACTTCCATAGCCTTTTCCGTATTTGGATATGACTGCAAAGCAGCAAAAGTTTAAAATCAGGGTTTTCTTTCCATAGATGAACTGCCGTCCCAGGCTAATGAACTCAGTCTACCAAAAACAGTTGGTTATGAGACCTGGTTTTAATTGTCAGAGGCCATTTTGAGATGCATGCCATGGAAGCATAGACAATATGACACCACCAACCACTTCAACTATTTAAATAACCATCCACATATATTCAGTAATGCTAGAGTAATTCAAGTTGTTAGTTTTAGTTTAATCTAAATATTTTAATCATAGCTTTTCTGTAAGATGCATCAACCAATTTTTGTGCTATTTATTTTCTTACTGTCATTTGGGGACATTCTTTAAATATTTACATCCATATATGGATGGTGCAAATGGGTAGCAGCTCAGAATGAAAAATCAGAGTTGTGTTCAAATTCTAGTCAAGTAAATTATATTGGGAACCTTGGCGAAGTATTAATCTATCTTTTCTCACAGTTATGATTTAAATAGCAGTATAACAAGGCAGTGATCCTGGTTGAATCATACTAGTGCATGGAAAGTGGTTAGTGACTTGCGGTATTAAGAAAGACTCGATAATTTTCAGCAAAGGATTAGAGATATTAGGAGAAAAATATGGAAGAATGGTTATTCCGATTGGAATCGAATAAAAAAACATTTTAAAAATATTAATTTAAACCCATAAAATACTTAGAAAAGGTGGAAGAGTTTGAACTTAAATTAAACTAAGACTTCATGAGATTCAGTATATATGACATGTCCACCCCAACTCCATAACCAAGGAAGTTGGTATGACACAGTATTTTTTGGTCACTCTTGGGTTTGTCTATTTAGAAACTTAGTAATAGTATTTGCACTGATTTCAATGTCATTTTCGAAACTTAAAAATCCAGACCAAAACTGAAAATCACTTTGTAGACTGCCATCTGGCATACTTAATAGAAGACATTCAGCAATCTTTAAACATTCGTACACGCCAAAAAAAAAAAAAAAAAAAAAAAAACTGTGTCAAAAGGATGGTTTTTCCCTTGACAATACTATTATTTTAACTACCTTCACTCCTTGACAATGTTTTTATTTTAAAAAGCAATGATTAGAATTGTAATAAATATAATTAATTAATGAACTCTCCTCTTGTCTTTTAATGTAGAAATACATTCATTACAAAACTGGCACCATTACTCTTCATTCTTATTTTTTTAAATTTAAGAACCTTCATAAAAACTGATAAGTTACACGGCACATAACACACACTCTGACTCACAAGTTGAATGCAGGAGATTTAATAATCTCCTCGTGTCATAGTTTTAGTTTTAAATTATACAAAAACACAAAAATAGATACTTCAGTGTAGGGGGTAAGGGTTAAAAAGTCTGAACAGCAAGTTCAAAATCTTTACTGGGTACTCCCCCCATACAAATATTGCAATATTAATATCACCCAACAAGAGTTGAAATGGTGCAAAATCAACCAACATCAGCTGAAATAATTTTCCAATGCATTTTCCTAATAATTTCCTGACTCCTCAGCATCGGATTATGGCTATCAAACTCAATCCAAGTAGCTAAGTTCGATCCTCACTAAGTGCCTCAAGCAACATCAGATAATTAAACAAGGGTTGACTTGTCATAAAGTATATCTTACAATCCAAAATATATTTTGTGTTTAAATAACCCACAAAGGGTTGATAAGCCATAAAAAAACAAATCAATAACAAGAGAAAGAGATAATTTCTTAGTTTTCCTTAAAAGCACAAATAAAACTTTATGATTCAAACCCTCCTAAATTTGAACCAAGGGTCCAACAATTGAATATACTTGTTTATAAAACCATCTCATGGGAATTATTCAATTACAATTCTCCTTGGAATATATTTGAATGGTTAGAAAGCTGGATTGTCATGAAATATCATTAAGAACCTCCCCCATTCAAAAAGAAAAGTCATAAAAATGACATTTTATAATGATTTTTTTTCTCCAATTGTTATTACTGAAATACTCTGATCTTCCACAAAGACTGTCTTTTCACCTATGATGAGATCCCAGCATATGACACTGCCACCTGGTGCTGACAGTGCAAGGGAAATAACTAGTAGAGCTAATTAGACATTACAAATAAAATCAACTTGGCACATAGTGAAATTTAACTTACCTAATATATTCATCTTTATTCTCTTCTGAAACTTTTAATTCAGCACCTCCAGGTTTCAGTTCATGCTGTTCCAACTTGCCAAGAATTTCAAAGTCTCCACAGAAGAATAGTTCTAAACCGCACTCTTCTATGTTGTTCTCTCTAGAATTTAAAAAAAAAAAAAAAAAAAAAATTTTCAAACATTCTCAAAAAGGAAGATGGAAAAAAAAAGAAAAAAAAAACCCTATAATATCAAAAATGGAACAGAACTGAATCCTGAAGTTATTTGCAGCTTATAAACATCTTGATAAAAAGGTAGCGGAAACAGTAACTTGGCACTATATTGAAATGTTCAAATCTGATACTGTACATTTTAAAAGAGCCATCATTTTAAAGGAAATAAATTCAGATTTTGTTTTGCTGGGTTATTTTGAGAGAGCAAGAAATTAGCAATTAAAAATAAGCAAAAAAATTGCTACATTTATTTATTGATTGATTTTTGATTTGAAGGTTTGCCACTTTTGTTTGGAACTGTTTAAAATTTGTTAAAATGACAACTGGCTTATGATTGCTTTCACAGCCATACTTGTTTTCAAAATACAACACTAAAATGTGTTGTAGTCATGATATATAAAATGATTTTTTTTTTAAAAGAAAATTCTTACAAGAAATCTCCATTCCAGAAATAAAATCCAGATGTCAAGATTATCCAGACTTACTTGAGATTCTAAGTACAAATAGATGTACAAACATTTTTTCTGGTCATCAAAATTGCCAATCATATTATACAATACTTTTTATTTTATTTGTTATAGAGATGAAATTACAAATGCTCACAAAAAAACAAAACAAAAAAAAAACCATTCTGTTTGGGGTTTTATTGCTATTGGCTACAGTTAAACTACAAACAAATATTGCTGGCTCTTGTAACAATCAAATAAGCTTATATAATTGTAAAGTGAATAAGTGTCTCTTATTCCCAATGATAAGAAAGTTCTATGCTAATGATTCCTTCTCTCACACTTCTCACTTGTACAGAGCTCTCTTCCTGCTTCTTGCTTTGCAGTTAACTTCAATCTTTAAAAATTTAAATGCAATGTTGATCATTAAATTCTGTTTTAATTCCTATTCTTTTATTGTTCTCTCTCCTTAATAAGATTTTCTTTTTCTCATATTCTTTCACATTCAGTAACCCCTTTCATCTTAGTGGTTTTTATTCCTTTGCTTGGGGTGAAGTGAATAATAAAAAATACTTAAAAAAATCTAATTTTATATATACAAGGTGCAATGGATAAATTGTCAAATTATGTAAAAATGGGAAAAACACTGATATCTAATTTTAACAGATATATTTACCAAAATTACACAAAATATCTAGAAATACTAAAGTGTAAATTTATTCAATAAAAAAAAAAAAAAAAAAAAAAAAAAAAATCCCCATTAGCTTCAACTACAGCCTCCAGACAACTTCAGAAACTCTTGCATCTTTTCGGGCCATTTCATTGTTTAAGTTGGTGAATGCTGCCATAATCCTTGCCTTCAGTTCATCTTTGATATTAAAAAAAAGTCTTTGTTGGTTTCTCACTCAACTGCATACCGCACATAATAATCAAGGGGGTTGCAGTCTGGGGAGTTAAGTGTCCAGATGTAAAGGGTGATGTGGTCACAGAAATTGTCTAGCAGCCATGACTGGGTTCTCCTACTTGTGTGTCATGGTGCAGAGTCCTGTTGCCAGACAGAGTCTTCCAGCAGCCACCCACTTGACCCAGGGCAGTACTACCTCCTCAAGGCACTTGATGTAGGCTTCCAAGTTGAGTCTGAGGCCCTCACCAATAAATTTGGGATTTTTTTTTTTGTATCGGAATGATCAGAGTGAGTTTTCCAAGTTTCCATACATTCATAATCACCATTAGACTCATCCAACTCTTGCCACATTCTCTGCACTGTCATCAGATTAACACCCAAAGAAACTGAAATATTCATATTGGAGATTCTGGCGCAAATGCCAAGCAGTACAGCATGCTGTTCTCAAAGATCTGGCAGAGTGAATTGCGTCATGCTCTTTTCCTGACAGATGGTGCCCAACTGACCCTACTATAGTGTACAGTCAAAAAAATAAATAAAAAACAAACCCCCACGTATACACAAATATAAAATGGCAACAATTTATTCTCCACTGCACCACACATATATATATATATATATATATATATATATATATATATATATAAGTTTGTTTTTATTAAAATACAAATAAACATTATCTTTGGTAGATTCATATTGATCTGCTATTTAATTGAATTGCTTAAAACTGATACAAATTAATGGTGATAAAGAAAACATTTTATATTTGCATGACAATGTAAATAATATAGCTTCTTTTTTATTTTTTCTTCAATCCATATGCTTTTAGAGAAACAAAGTTTACAGGCAGTATATTCTTAAATATATTACATTTTATTAGAATAAAGCTGATTTTTTTTGCTTCCATCAATTAATATGAATCTATTCTTATCTTAAGATTTCCAGTTCAAGTATTTTATTTTATATAAAAATGGTTTTCATTTTACAAAATTATTCAGAGCAACAGAAAAAAAAAAAAACAGATTTCACTAAGATCATTAAGAAAATAAAAATTGGCGTTAAAAGAATGGTTATGAAACAAACTTAAATACATTCTAATATATGACTTTCTTCTAATAATGTCAGTTCAGATTCAAGACCAGGAGCTCATGTAAAAAAATGAACGAACCATTAGCAATCAACATTTGTGTTACATTTTCTGCTTCTAAGTAAATTGAAAATAGAAAGGAGAGAATTTTGAATTACAAATATGGAAAATTTAGTCACAATGCAAAGCAGCTAATTGTAAATGAAAATATTTGATAAAGAAGTTTTTTTTATTCATTTTTAAAATTTTTCTATTTTATCTTTTTAATTTTTGTTAAAACTTGTAATACTTACATTAAAAGTAAATTATTGGTCAGGATCAAAATATTTATTTCGTAAACATTGAATGGATTAAAATATTCATTTCCTAAACAGTTAATGGTGTTTTTATTATGCTATTAACAACTACAATTTCTAAAAAAATTATTTCAAAAGAATTTTAATTTTGAGGTGATTTAAAAATTATTTTCAGGACAGTTCCAAGACAATAGTGAAAAAAAAGTTACTGTGGATCCCTGTTCAAGACAATTCAAAAAATTGTATAGTTTTTAAGCAAAATAAATGAGACAAAAATCCTTGGTAAACAAGTGCATTACTGAATGACCAACAGAATATATAAAAATATTCAGTAATTATATAAAAAAAAAAAAATGCTACTGATGAAATACAAGAGTTGCTTTATGATTTTTCTCTATTAAATCAATGATGAAAGAGGGAAAGATGATTGAAATAAACAAAGTGTTATGAAGTTTTGAATTTACATCAAAAGAATATAACAGAATACAACTTACTTGATCCACATTAAAGAGTTGTGAAATTCCTGATCAATTGTTTCGATGTCTTTTATTGTTAGCTTTTTGTTGAGCATTCTCTTATAAAACGGTAAGGTGAAACCACTGTCAATGAACTTGCCGTGATATAAAGCCTAAAAAGAAAAATTACTCAGTAACAGTAGGCTACAAATCATAATTTCAAATTAAAACTGGTTTAACTGCAATACTGAGTGCAAGAGACCAATCTCTGAATTCAGGAAATTAAGGCAAGTGCAAATATTAAACAGACATTACAAAGAAATTCCATTGAATAAAATAAATATATAGTTCTGTAATTAATTCTGATCAGGCATCATGATTTCAGTCACTTTCTCACCAACTTGATGTGGCTTCACTCTGTCTTTCTATAAATATTTTCATGGCAACTGCTTTGACAAGTTTTTACACCTGGTGCCCTGAATATATGAATTTAAGTGTGCTACTAGATTGGCACTTAGGTCTCACCCCTTTTACTGTTGAAATAGTTAAATGTAACTGCTACTTCTACTTCAACAGTTTCTTTTATTGCATTTCCCATATGTGGAACACTTCCATTTCCTTGCTTTCCAGATAACTACAATGTTCAAAAATTTAAATGCAACATCAGTCACCAATTTGTCTTCTTCATATTTTGTCCTTTTCTTCAATCACCCCAGTTAATCTTTTCTCTCACTTTCACTCCCTGGAAACCCTCTGCATATTAGTGGCATTCCTGCCTTGCTTGGGGTGAAATGATTAACACAATTTAAATTCAATGTCAATCGCCATCTTCTTGAATCCTGTTCATCTTTTGTCCTTTCCTCAATCCTCCCTATACTCAGTCTTTTCTCTCACTTTCACTCCCTGTAATCCCCTGCGTACTAGTGGCATTCCTGCCTTGCCTGGGGTGAAATGATTAACAAAATTTAAATGCAACCTCAATCACCATCTTCTTGAATTCCGTTCATCTTTTGTCCTTTCCTCAATCCTCCCTATATGAAGTCTTTTCTCTCACTTTCACTCCCTGTAACCCCCCTGCGTACTAGTGGCATTGCTTAGGATGAAATAAAAAAAAAAAAAAAAAAATGTTTTTCATAATACATATCAGAAATTCTACTGTATTTGCAAATAGTATTGCCAAAGTTTGGGATTAGATATTCTTAAATATTTAAGTAAATTATTCAAGCAATTTTAGAAAATATAATAAACATATTGAAATCTGCAGATGAACTATTGTTGTCTTTAGACGAGGAAAATTTTATTTTGTATTAAGTTTTGTATTGTGTCTAAGATAAAACTCTAAAGTAAAAAATTGACCTGGTATAATACTTAACTTTACAGTCTATTTCAGCATTTTATAAGATATTTAGCCTGCAAAAAAATAAGGCTTAACAGCCAAACATTTTAAATGTTTTCATAAAAATATGCATGCAATGTATAAAAATGTGCACAAAAGTATTATTTATACATTTTATTTGTTGAAATGTAAAGATTTTTTTTTTCTTAGCTGAAAACTTTAACAGATTATTAATTACATGACAACATTTCTATTTCTACAATCCCTCAACCCTAGGGCATTAAAACTGTAGAACATGGTTTCCCAATCTGGGTGATATCACCCACTGGTGGGCGATTTCAACTGTTGGGTGGGCAACTGAATAGAAAATAGTGGGTGATAAAGAATTTTGAGCATTAAAAAGGTATTTCAACATATGCTAATCATTCTAAAAGAAAAAAAAATATTCAAAGATATGCAAAGAACCTGTATATATATATATATATATATATATATATATATATATATATTAAAAATGGACAAGGTCCGACAATTTATTTATTAAAAACATTTTATTATGTTTTAGTTGTTATTTTATAGATACAAGTATTTAAGCAAATGCTCTGTTTATGATAAACTTGTATTAAATAACATGGTTTGTAGCCTGAATGTCCGAAATTTTCAAATGACGGTTCCAGCAAAATTAGTTCTTATTTACAGATAAAGAACCTGTTATCTTGAAATTGGAATTAAAATAACATCTTTTATTTTCTATGAAAATTTAAACATTCAAAATGTTATTTAATACTGTTTATCATAAACAGAGCATTTGCTTAAATACTTGTATCTATAAATAACAACGTTAAACATAATAAAATGTCTTTTAATAAAATATATATATATATATATATATATATATATATATATATATGGGGAAAATAGAGGTTAAATGGGAATAAATTTTAGATAAGATATAAATATTCCCGCAAACAAGGAATATTTTGGTATTTTCTATTGTCAAGTTTACTTTCGTTTGTTCTTTAATACGATAGCTAATAGCAGCAACGGTCACTGCATTAAGTCATTGTTATTTGTTACCTCCCTTCGGTAGTTTTTTTTTTTTTTTTTTTAATACAACATAAAGACGGTTTATGAACTATTAAACTTTTACCAAACAATTTTGGTATGCTTTTGAATATTTACTATACAGGTGGGAAATTTTAAAATGAGAAAGTGGACAATGAAGCAAAAAAAAAAAATGAAAGAGATTTGTCATACAAGTCGTGGTTCATTTGCAGTTAACCATATATTTTGAACCATGGATTAGAGAAAAAGATTCTTCATATGTTAAGCATTACCAGAAAGAAATCTGCTATTCTTCATTCACATGTACAAGGTGTCCATAAATAATCTGCACAACCTCCACAATTTATTGTATCCAGAATTAAGATCCATCACTATGCTTCTTTGCATGTTAAAGAAATATTATTAAAGTTTTAATTTGCATATAGTTTATTCTTTTTTTTTTAATTCACTTTTGTTTGTCTTTTCAGGTAGATATTAAAAGTCTATTATCCCTAAGTTTTGCTGAAAATGACAACACCACAAAGTGCAATGTCTATCCTGGTTCATAGAGACCAAATCGAACACTAAGGTCAAGCAGAATTACAGTACAAAGTATGAAAAAGATCCACCAAATTGTGTTAGCATCGATTCCAGGCACAAGAGATTTATAGAAACAGAGAATGTATTACAAACAGAATGAGAGTATTGTCTAGATGTGTTGCACACAAACAATGGAACCCATCTGGAAGTGTTCAGATGTGTTTAAGTAAATCTTTACTTATCTGTGTTTTTCAGTAAACTCATTTTTTTTCATGAATTTTAAAAACTGTACAGATAATTTATAGATATTTAGAATGAGGCTATTATGGTTAGGGGTCATTATTCTAGAATATTATACAAAAATAATAAGGCTATTATGGTTAAGATGTCATCGTTCTAGAATATGAGGAGAATATAAAGTATTTTTTAAAGCAAAGATATAAAAAAAAAAACTAAACTTCATCAAAAAGAAAAAAAAAAAGAGAGAGAAAAAGGAAGCGTGATTTTAAGAAATCCTACCATAGCAATAAATCTCCCAATGAACTTGAAGTATAACAAATGGTCAGGATTCACACTAGATGCAGGATTAATTTGCAGACTATAGTTTTTAGTGCTTGCATATTCAAAAAGGCAGTACATTGGGTTGAGAACTTCATGTGAGAGATGGAAAAACCATTCCCTGAAAAGAAAAAAAAAAAAACATCGAAATTATTATGACAATTGGAAATTTCTACCAATACAAAAATATGCAAACATTAGCTGAAGACCATGACAATGCCCAGTTTACGTTAATAATTATGATGGGTTTATATGATAATAGGAGATGTGATAGCCTATTACCAGGATTTATACCAAAATAAAAATATATATATATATATATATATATATATATAGAAAATAAAATAAAACTCCAACAATCACTCTTTAGTTCGAGCTAGCACCACAATAATTACATTGTTTATCATTCTCCCACCACCATTACTAATCACTACTACCAATTTACAATAACTATTAGCCATTTATATTATCATTGTCACCAACCCCTTACACATTTTATCACATCACATCTACTATTATCATATAAAACCCGATATAATTATTAAAAAAAAACTACCCCCTCCCCCAGCATAAAAAATAACCAATAAGGATTACAAAACAAAATTTCTACCAGTTACATATACACAGTCATCAAAAACACGCAAATAAACGGCTTTAAAATAATAGCAAATAAACGGCTTTAAAATAATAACAAATAAACCCTTTTTTTTTAAATTAAAAATAATAGTAATTTTTACCTATCATAATTTTACAGAGACCCCCACCACACGTATATGCATACATGTGAGGAAATATTATTCAGTGAAAATATAGAAAATGCTCTGATTGTTGACATGTATACATTCACGAGAAATTTTCGCTACACTTCCAATCTTTGAATTTCAACATACAAATGCATATGTATAGACACAACACCACCCATATACATACATATGTCAGATCCGAAATTATCCACATATGTTTATATATGTATGAGTCCCAACGGACAAGCAAGTGTGTATGTATGTCTGCGTACCTCATCGATTGATGACATGCATCTATGTTTGCGTTAGCACGATGACATCACAACGACGATTTTCCCCCACCACCCATAATAACACCAATACACGCAATCTACAAAACCCAAATTAAAAAAAAAATTAATCAGTTTGTCTGACAATCGCAAAAGCGTGAAACCCAGGGTCACAAACTCACATCAATCCAACCAAAATATATATATATATATATATATATATATATATAAAAGGAAAAATAAATGAAAAATGTTCATTTTCCAAAGGTTAGGAATCAACCTGTATCAGTACAATATTCAAAAAGTAAATTTAGATAATTGACAGAAATGTGCCAATACATCTGGGTTGGCGATAACTGAGCATTTGTGAAATAATCATCAGTGATCACTTGAGACACTTTCACAGTACAAAGGCCCATACAGATTTCCACCTAAAGGGTTTCCATATGTAGTCAGGAGTGGCTTTCTTAGGCCTGGACGTTTTCATCTTCTGATAATATATATATATATATATATATATATATATATATATATATATATATATAATATTATGATGATGATGATGATGGACTCTCCTGTCAATTATTTTGACACATGAGGATGTAAAAAAATAATTCAGCTTTTATGTTTGTGTTGTATGCGACATTTCAGTCATGCTAGTGACCTGTATGCAAGTTTACATATTGTGCAACAGCAAGGCTCTTGGGAAATAGCAACAAGAATATTTACTGATGCTTTTCACTGTTGTCTTTTGTCAATATGACTGATTTCAAAATTTCTGATACAACTCTGGCACAAATATCTCCAGTTATTTCTATCTGGGGCAAGGTGCTCGAAGTTAGTATGAGGCACATTGACAACTGAGAGGTTACCCCTTTACCTTGTCTTTATACCTGAACCATGGCCGCTCAATATAATATATATATATATATATATAATATATATAATATATATATATATAAACACACAATGACATACTATCTTTAATGTTTTCTTTTCTTTTTGTTGATGCTGGCCCGTACACTTTTCATTCATTTTTATGTATTTTTGTTTTACTTTTTTATGGTAAACAAAATGTTTTATTCTTATTTGATTTTAACATTTAGTTTTTATTGCAATTAATAAAAAAAAAAAAAATACATTCAAAAAAATAGAAATTATATATATATATATATATATATATATATATATGAGAGAGAGGATAAGATTGGTTCTGTGATATTACTTTTTCAAAGCTCACAAATATTTTTTCTTGTTGGGACATTAATAAAAGAAATTGTAATCTTCTACTAAATGGTTACAGTTACAATTGTAAAAAGATAAAACCTTATAAAAGAAATGTTAACACCTTCTTTCCCTAAAAGCATTGTTTACATTTTAAAAAAACATCTTTCCTTGGGCCTAATAATTATGCATATCAAATTTAAGAACAGAATAGTTTTGCCATGTATGGAAGGCAGACAGACAGGGAGATTTTGTTTTTATTATCCAAGTAATTAAAGTTACCTTGCCACACCGCCATAATCCAAACCTTCTTCTCCTTTAAATATGATGTACAATCTTCGTCTTAAGTCATAAGGGGCTAATCTCATAATCTGAAATGAAATAAGAAAAAAAATTTAAATTAAAAAAAAAAAAAAAATTTATAGAAGCCAACCAACTAGACTCGATATAGCACCACTCTTCACAAATTCTATCATGTAACTCATCCAAGTTTACTTAGTCCCCCATGAGTCATGTCTCCTATCCCCAAGTCGCTCCATCCAGAGTACAGTCATAATAAATAAATAAATATACAGGTTGTCTCAAAAGTCACCAAGGGGTTTGAAAGTGTAATAACTTCTTCGTTTATTAACTTTTTAGTATTCTTTCAGGTACTTCATAAAGGCAGCTTTGAAAATGAATCATGTAAGAATACACACCTGAAAAGCAAACACAAGTAGTGAAATCTTTGTGCTAAAATCAAGGATTCAACTCATATTTTTGCCATTGTAGGGATATTATTATTATCATTTCCTTTGATTTCTCTGGTGTGCATTCATTTCTTCCTGGGTCCCACCTAGAGACCTAAGGTCAGAAATGTCATCATGACATTTTCCACTGAGTAATTTAAAAAAACAAAAAAGACATACATGCACATATTTTACATCGATAAAGCCCTTTGTAAAGTGGAGGCTGCACTCGTGAGAACAATTTTTTGTATTTCTTTGAGGCATGGGCTACCAGGAATCCCTTCAATAAGTCTATTGGAATCTTTTCCAATCAATCCGATTATTTCCAACTACAACAGGAATTGTTGATGTTCTCATGTGTCACATTTTTGAGATTTCAATTTTCAGGTGCTCTTAATTCGATAGCTTTTTGAAGCTCTTCAAACATATATTGTCTGCAGGGACTGTCATATCAATAAGGAGGCACTTTTTTGTTTGCAGTCTCTTATTATTATTATTATAAATAAATAAAAATAAAATATAAAATAATAATAATGAAAATTATAAATAAAATAAAATTAAACACTAACATGAAAATGTTGTATAAAATGAATTAAATAAAAGTTAAAAATAATAAAAATATTCTCAGCATGCAACAAAAACTGTTCCTGCCGGAAATATGGACAGCCAGCCAAAAGACATTAAATTCATTCTCTTCACCACAAACTTTGGTATGGGCAACACATACCCAACTTCTCTCTGTAATATAACTTGTAATACTATGGAGTAAATTTCCCCCTTTTATCACATGTACCATACAACAATTGTAACCTAAAAAATACACACACAAAAAATATAATTGTATGAAAGTAACATACTTTTCCTGTTTGTGTATATTTTATTTCCTGTCAAGTATACTTTTATCTCCGTGAAAATTAAGTTAATTTTGGCTGCTATGAACTGAGTGAACCATATCCCTACACCATTACAGTGTTAGAGAATCTACAAGTTTTGAGAAAAATAGTTCAGAAAGTGACATAACACGTTCGGTTAGGAATTAAGGCGTATTTGAGTGAGTAAGAAAGAGTATTGAAGAAGATCTGATGGTAGACTTGACAGATTTACAACTCTCAGATGTCACTCCAAGAAATTTTTAAATGCATCAACCTGTTTCCATATAACAAGATAGGGCAACAGCTCTTAATGTCAAAGGCCACAATCCAGCTTCTCAGGCAAATCTGGGAGCAAAGAATAATTTCTCACAGCTGCGGCATAAGCTGGACACCGTCTTCCCCAGATGCAGATGTCCCAAGCTCCAGACTCTCCAACAACTGAAGAACAACATTCAGACAGACACCAAAGCGCACAAGAACCTGAAACACTGAAAGCCATGATGGAAAAATAACTTAGAAATGGCACATTCATATAAAGCTGAAAATGGATGCCACTTAAAAGATGTAATTCTTTTGCAACTAGTGTAAATTTATTTCCCATATCTACTCTATATAATAGTATGAAATTGTGAATTGAAGTTAAAAAATAAAGGAGTTATTAAATTTTGAAATCCCTTGGTGACTTTTGGGACATCCTGTATAAAGTAAAAATTAGTACAAAAAATAATCTTCATAATTAGAAAAATTAAAGATTGATAAATTAAAAGACAAGACAAATGTATAAATAAATTATAAATTAAGAGATTTCACAGGAAATGTTTTAAGCAAAGAAAATGTCTTTAAATTCTTTTGAGCCTCAATAATAATTCATAATTGGATAATATTAAAAGAAAAAAAAATGATTACAAACCTGAGTGAAAGAATCTTCAAATAAATTGTCTCTGGAAACAGTGATTTTTACATGACCTTGTAAAGCATTGGAGTGACACAAGTAACGAAACTGACCCAATTTCCAGCGGAAACTTCTTTCATATTGAATTGGAACACCAAAAGCACCTTTGGGTCTTAAAGTGAGAAAAAAAAATATCAAATTTAATTTTATTAGACAGCAAATATAGTAAAAAAGAAAATGTGAAGTGTTAATGTTTGAAAGCATTCTTAGGTGGGTATTCTAGAAAGTATGTTAATGATTGATGGCATTATAGATTTCATGGTAAAGTTATTTATAACAAAGAGCGGCAAGATTTGTTGCAATAAAAATAAAAAATAAAAAAAAAAAATAAAAATCGCCAACAAAATAAAAAAAAACTGAACCAAATTAATACAGTCTTTATTTTGATGTGCTATAATGCATACTTTTCAACTGTCTAATGTAAGAATAATCAATTATAATAATACATATGAATTATGCTTTACTAATTATATAAAACAACTAAGTCAGAAATTTGAAAAAGGTAATAAAAAATTGGATACAGAGAATGTTTGAAAGAATTTGTGTATATAATTAATTATAAATATACCACACATATAGTGCCGGGATAATAAAACAGTGCTTGATGTAATACAAGAGCTATTAAGTATATATTAATAAATATACATATTATTCCTCACCGACAATACGACTAAGTTTCATGCACAATGCAATTTTCAGGTGCTGAATATAGACTGACCGTTATATAATTTAAATTTTAATAAAAGTGTCTAGTAATCGCAATGTTGGTGCAGTTACAGATTATACTAGGATTACAGTTTTTTAATTTTAAAAATTATATTTGGCATTTAAATTATATATATATATATATATATATATATATAAAATGTAAAAAAAAATATTTTAGAGTTGTGAATATTAGTTTTTATATTAAGCATAAATAAGAAAAACAACAAAAAAGCAAGCATAATATACATTAAAAAAAGTTAATATGGATTAACATATTTAAGCAAATTTTTATTTTTTAGGCCAACATGTAACCATCAATTCATTTCTCTTGTTTAATAATCTATGGTTATTTAAGTGTTTTAAGATAGCTAATTTTTCAGCAAGACATAAATTACATCTATTGCCTTTTCCATTGTAAGATTTGGCTCTTCTATAATATCCGACGTGATAAAAAGTTCTTTAATTGCCAGAAATATTTAAAGAGAGAGAGTAGTGTTATTTTTGTATTTTATATTGCCTAAAGTCATTTAATGATGGTAGAAACAAAATTTCCAAGGATTTTCAGTGGAACCAAAATAAAATTTAACACCATTACCAGAATGTATGCTAGTTTAGTAAACAATATTATCAGTCATACATTTAAGGGACAGATCATACTTTTTTGGCAGTTGCATTTATTTTTTAAAAAAAATTGTTATCTTTGTCAGGAATTATTTATATATATATAACACAAATTAAATTTGTTGCATACAGCAACTGACCACTACTGCCAGTTGCATGATTTCATGCAGTTGTCAGGCATTGGCAGCTGGAGTGCTAAAACTGGAACTTTTCCACCCCTAGGCAAGCCTGAGATGTAAAAAATATGGCTGATGCTGGATATGATGTACACACTGACCAAACTCACCTGGAGTGAGGAAGCACCCATCTGGGTAAGATCAAAAAAGCTATAAACACACAATTATATACCACAAAAATGAACTTAAAAAAAAAAACACAAGTAGTAGTTCACTGGTGTGGCAAAAAAAAAAAAAAAAAAATGCTGTGCCACAATAAAGGATTTTTCACATATGTGAAAAATCCTTGAGTTTTTATATCTCTCCTTCCCAAACATATATAATATATAATGCCATCAACAAAAAAAATTAGTCCAATGAAGATGAAACATGTTACACACAATTTCTTCACTTTGTCATTCATTTGCTTTTTTTATATATATATATATATATATATATATATATCAATCCTCATAAGAGTTTGAATTCAGAGTTGTCCTTCTCCTAGACGATTTGCCATCAAAGGTTATTACAGATCCCAGTCTGTCCTTAAATAACAAAAAGTGCGGTTGGTTCTGCACAAAGCCTTCACCACTATAACCAAATCACATGTGCTGGTGTCCTAGGAGCTGAGCTGCTTGACCCTCATACGTCGAATACGATGGGAGAGTCCATATATATATATATATATATATATATATATATATATATATGAGAGAGAGAGAAATTTTATTATGTTCTCTAAATTAAATTTTTGCAACTAATGAAAATTATGCAACAAATATAAATTTACCTAAATTTATTTAAAAGTTAAAAACTTTCTGCAATTTGACAATTTAAAATTTCAATAAGGTCATCTAAAGAAGAAACTTGCAGCAAGGGAGATAATTTTAATAAATTCCACTCAAACCAACAAAACTCACGGCAACAAATTAAAATTTAAAAAATAAATTACAGGAGAATGTAATTTACATATTGATTATCTCTAATGATAATGATGATAATTTGATACATAATTCACAGGTTAAGAGCTAACAGTGGCTGAAAGAAACAAGTATAAATTATGGTGGGAATATTTTAAATAATAGCAGAGCAAGAGAAAACTTTTTGGTCTCAAGTCATTCATATGCAAAATTATGGCAAAGATGCCAAATAATTTATATCAAGAAAAATCATTTGTATTTTAAATTCTAAACATTTTTGGTTTAAAGTTTAAAAAAGATTTTTAAAGAAAATTATTTCTGCTTTGTGTGTATGTGAATTATGATATATATATATATATATATATATATATAAAAAATTATTTTTTTAATTTAATTTTTTTATAATGAAGAAACCCTTCAAATTAGTTGGGCATAATTTTATAAAGTCTTGTTTTATAGAAAAATATATCAACTTTGAAAGTTAGAAATTTCAAAACCATTGTTTTAGAAAGCAAAAAAATGTATACCACAAATGAACCATATCTGAAAACTTATGCTCCTCCTCCTCATTTTAGAAACAATTAAAAAACGTAGAACATTGACTAACATATATATCAACAAAACTAAAATGCACAATAGTCTACAAGTAATTTTACTCATTTCAAGTCATCTATACAAATCTTTTATATAAAAAGGTCTCAAAATTGATCTGACTGAAATTAGAAAAACCAATGAAAAATGAATTTAAAAAAAAAATGTCAAATTTGATATAAATTTTGCTTTTGCATTAACATTTTAATAAGTCAAAATTTAAAATAAAACAATTAAAATCACTAACAAAGGACTAGCAAAGAGTTTGGGAAACTGGCATTTTACATTCTACAAACTTGGGTCACAACTTATGCTGGGGTACGGGGCTGGGGAGTCTATGTTGTTCATTACGTGAAAACAGGATTAATCATAAATCTAATTAAGCTATTAACAATAAAATATATTACAAAAAAATAAATAAACAAAATAGGGGGGGGCACAAATTTTAAATTTCTACTCACCCTTTGCAGGGACCACCTCGAGGATCTTGGAATGTGGTGGTCCGAGTATTATGGTCCACAAAGTAGCGGACATTTTCTGCAGTATAACGCATTTCCCAGCCTTCTGGCAAGGGATCTTCTTGAAGAATTCTGCTGACAAATCAAAAATTAATTTATTGAATCTAAACAAAACAGAAAATAATGATTAAAACTGTTCCATTTTTAAAATTACCTGCCCTCGCACCCTGAATAAAGCTAATAAACTGAGAGAGGGAGACTGTTGTAACATTCAAAAACCAAGCTTGTAATATTTCATCGTCACTGAACAGGCCCCACGTTTTCTTCAGGCATAATGAACGGATATACTCTCAATAAAGCTCCTTATCTCAAACGTCTATTGGGAATCAAGCTCTCAGCATATGGAACTTGTCATATATGATTCAGGGCTAAAAATACTGAAAAATAGTCTGTTTTTTTTTTGGGGGGGGGAGATAATAATGGTTTAGGGATACAAGTCTTACTAATTAACCCATAGCTGGGGGAAGAAAAGATGGATTCTTACCAAATCAGAATTTGATAAACAAACAAGAAATTATAATGTAAATATAAAGTGGTGGATCAATTCTTTATTAAAATCAATATATAAACTGATCTCTCAATTTGTGGTCACAGTAATTTCTATACATTTATATTCCAGAAAATGTAAATAATTCTAAAAGACATGCCTGTGAAGCTAATCAGTATTTCATATTAAGTGATTTCTTTTCAATACTTTGCAGGTTATTTAAAGCCAGAAAATGTTGTGTTATCCAGAAAGTTCATACCAATTTTTAAGGGAAATTTAAAACACAAAACTAAATATGAACCCATTTGTTGCACAACCTTTCTCCACTTTTCCCCACAAATGAAACGTTGCTAGCCTCTCACTATAATTGCTATTTTCATAGCAGATGTTCAGGTAAGCTACATTCCTTCATAGCACCAGTCCAAATCTTCAGAGATAGAACCCACCATGCCACATCCACAGAGGTGAACCATCTTCATTCCCTTTGTATTGCATTAGTAAGGAGGAAGTTCCATTCAGACAACTTCTTCCCCAGAAGAGTTACATTGTGGAACAGACTACACTATAATGTTAATCTCATCGACTGTTATCTATCCTACATATCCTCATGATATGTATTTCTCACTCCTTACATGCTCTTACAACAAAATTAATTTTAGTAGCCTTCGACCTTCACTGACTCTTAGGCAAAGTATTGGGTGAACAACAACAACAAAAAAAAAAAAAATACTATATGGGATTTGTTTTTATTGTAAGTTTCCATTTTGATAATTTCCTTATACAACAGATTTAATCTCATAAGAGCAAATGGTCAATCAAAATTTGAAAAATTTTACAAGTACAAAGCAGCTAAAATAAAAAAATGTAATTTCTGTCTGAATTTTTGGAATGGGGAATTATTTACATGCAGACTATTATCCTCATCTTGGTTGTTGCTATCAACATTTTGGCCCACCAGCCTTCAGTTTACCAGGATCAACATACACTTTGATGAAAGTAAATTGGCAGTTAGGTCTTATCATTTTACAGTTGAATTATCTAGATGTAACCATAAGTTCTTTGCTAACAGTTTCTTTTCACACACACTTTGCTTTCCAACCAACATTGGCCTTCAAAAATTTAAATGCAACGTCAATCATCATCATCATCTTCTATCTCCTTGAATCCTGTCCTTTTATTGTTCCCTCTCTTTAATGATTTTTTTTTCTCTCAGATTCTTTCACTCTCAGTAAGTTTTTGTGTCTTAGCGGCTTTATCACCTAGCCCAGGGTGAAATGTTTGACATTATGGACTGATACACTCTTTGACCTCAAGAGCAAAAGAATCTAGAAACAAAATACATTTTGACAAAGCTTCAACATTCCACACATCAGGAAGTCATTTTTATGTTATTCTGCACCACCACTCCTATTTTTTTTTTTTTTACAACATTTGAATCCCAATATCAATGTGTGAGTAATGTAATGATTCTCAGTACAGAAAATGGAATGGGCAATCAATTTCAAATTCCAGCTTAGCCTGTTGTACTTAATTCCTACAGATGTTCTTAATTGATTTTTTTTTTTTTTTAACAACTTATCAATTTTTTGCAGGTTATTTAAAGCCACACAATATTTGTATATTGTAAGAATGTTTTGGAGGTAATGATTTTACTGATACAAGTCCTACTAATTAACCCATAGCTGGAAGGGAGAGAAAAAGTGAATTCATAACTTTCCCAAGGGTCATAAGTCAATATAATGAACCTGACTGGAATTCAAACTCAGCTCCAATTTCGAATTCCATTACACCAAATCTCACATCCAAGCTTAGAGCACCTGTTATTCCCAAGCAGTCACCCATCTAGGTACTGACCAGGCTCGACATTGCTCTTCAGTGATCATACAAGAACCAGTGTTTTAACATGATAGACAAAGATTCTTAAGGAAAGTATCCATCTCTTCTTCCCTCCCCACTAGCTAAATGCAAAACAGTAGGACAGACTGTGGGGATGAGAGTAGGTTGGCAACTGAATTGAAACCTGTTCGGCATGGGACTAAAAACTTCAAGCCATAAAAACCTGCTTGCTAATGAAATCCCAACATCATCACTTTGTTGGTGTTGAGTCTCCTTAGAAAGTTGGCAGATTCAAAATTTAAGGCCGCTTAATGAAGGCTGGACAGTTTCCTCACAGATTAAGAAGAGACTTGAAGTGACAGAGATGTGATTCTACTGACAAATGCTAAGAATACCATCAACAGAATATGTGAGCAATAAGCAAGTCTTGTGTAGTAACAAGGTAATTTATACTTACAATCAGAAAGAAACAATTTGAATTTCTGAGACATATGAGGAAAGAGGGCTTGAAGAATTTGACACTCACAGGGCATAGTGAAGATAACATGACCACCAAAGGGAAAGTAACCTACCAAATGGATGGCAAAACATGGGCTGGGAGGGATAGCAAGTGGACAAACATTGCTTAGAGCTACAAAAGATAGGACGTTGTGGAGAGTCATGATCAACCTCCTTAACAAGCTCGTGTAAATGGATGGTAGCACATGAACTAGGAGAGATAGTAAGAGGATAAACATTGCTTAAAATTGCAAAAGATGAGAAGTAGAAAACTATTTTCACACACATCCTGGAGAGATTTGATATATAAAAGAAAATACCTCATCTAAATATCTTTAAAATGTCGTCAAATTCTCTCTGGGTGTGAATAATAACACCAGATATCCCTAAACATGAACACCAAGGTGAGAACACTCTTCCCACTCACCTCCACAGTAGATTAAATGAAAGATTTAGTTGAAAATTCCTTGAAGGTTACTCAGATTGACAGACACCTGAAGAAGGCTGGAGAACATAATGGCTGATCATTGTGATAATGACAGAGATGAGGACATCAATCCGAATTTAAATAATGGTCAGGTTTTTATGAAAAAAATTCAATGATATTTTTATCTTGTATTCATATGTACACGAAAGGGCTACATTTCAGTATCTCTTTAAATTATATATCAAGTGTTTTTTTTTTTCCTGACTATAAATATTTTGTAAATTTTTCTTCATTTATATGAATGAGAATTTTCCAATTTATATATCAAACATTTTTTGCATTGACAAAAGCAAATATTAAAATGCACTAACATTAGGAATACATGAACAGTTATAAAAAAAAAAAAAAATGAGCTTATAAGAACATAAGTGAAAACTATTTTATAAGTCTAAGAAAGGGATTCACTCACCCTTGCGTCCTAGGATCTTCCCATTGGGTCGTTCGATTTTTGTGATTAACAAAATACACTCTGCCATTTGCATCAACTCTTTTCTCTGAAAAGATTTTTTTTCATTTAGTTACAAAAGGTGTTTATAAAAATATTTCATTAATATTTTATAAACTGCTTTTAAAAGGTATACCAATAGAAAATACATTTTCAAGACAAAGAATAGAAAAAAATAATATCAGTCCATTTTTGCCACTAAAAACAAAATATAATAGAAAAATACATTAACATTGGTAAGTTAAATTTATGAAGGTTCAATACAAAAACATACAATATTGTTAATAGCACTTCAAACAAAGCCTTTTATGATACAAAAGTTACAAATACTTAAGGCATTATCATTGAGGAAGACACTAAAACATCTTGTAATATTAGGTTTTTTAATATTTTGTCAAAGATCAGGAAGGCTACAAGTCAAACTAATGCAAAAAATGCTTAGAAAGCATTGAAATCGTTGAGGAAGACACTAAAACATCTTGTGTACATTTTTGAAAAGATTTTAACCAGTTCAAAGAGAGAGGACTAAAAGCTTCAAATATTAAATTTGACAACTACATATCACACTCTAAATGGTAAAAGAAATATAGTTTAAAAAAATCTTTTTAATGTATATGAAACTTAAAATTTATACTATTAAAAAATGTGTCTAAAAAAAAATAAATAAAAATTGATTCAGAATTATGATGTTAAAGAAAAATAAATTATATGACAAAATATCAATTTTCAATAAGCCACTATTGTTTACGATTGTCAAATGTTTCAGCCTATCTAACACTCTTAACTTGGTGACAGGTGGTTCAACTGCTCAAACAATGCCAAAAAAAAAAAAAAATAAAAATAAAAGGTGATTATAATTCTTGACTGCCATAAGTAGTGTGTGGAACAGTAGTTTCAGCCATCAATAAATTACACCTGTTAAATCGCTTGTCAGCTGACTATTATAAATTTATTGCAAAACACATACTCTAACTTCTGAACCATATTGATATTAAAGACATCAGAACTGTTTGCAAACCTTTTTTAAGCAAAAATTAGAGACTCTTTTATACAATTCAGTAAAAAAAAAAAACATGAAAATCTTTTTCAAACTCTTTATGTGGCAATTATTTATGGTATGTTTTCATTCAGGTTTCAGATTTTTAATGAGTAGACATCAAACGATAGGGCAATGAACACTGACTTTTAAAATAATCATCAAATTGTTATAATTAATGAAAATTTAAAAAAAAATACATATATATATATATATATATATATATATACCGTTTATTTAACAAATAAAACAAGCCTAATAAATCCAGGGACGTGGAAGCCGAGTCAAAAGCAATTAAGTGGTCACTGGAGTCAAAGTCGTAAAAACTATACAGATTGAATTGAATTTACACTATGTAAAAAGTTTTACATTATAGCATTTTTATTTTATTTCTTCTATATCCTTTCAAAGATTTTGTCTCTAATTCTGTTAGAAAATATTGAAGAATGAATAGGCATGATATAAAAGCCACAATATCTTTATTCTTTGATATAAACCAGTTATGATGATATACCCCGACACAAGTTAGGAGCATATGCATAGGCTTTATGAGATTTGTAGGCCATAATCACTTCAAGAGAATTCAGAGATGCCAAAAATAGAGAGTCAGATTCGAAGATTTTGTTGACTCCACAGCGCTGAATAATTCTATATTTCATTTTTTTGCTTATAGAATATCAAAAATTTGGCTCAAAAATCTACCTACCCGCCTTGGAGGCATCCAAAGTCCACCTACCCGCCTTGGAGGCATCCAAAGTCCACCTACCTGATTACTTTTTTATGTTCATTCTTAATTTCTTTCAGCTTTTTTTTTTTTATTAAAACTTTTTCAAGCCATCAATCTATCGTACAGACAGCATAGATCAAAAGTAAAAAAATAAGCTATTAATAAAATTTGAACTTTTGTATCAATTCCCAATCTGCACTGTCTACTTATTACCACAGATTAACAAATAATAAGAAAAAAAATCAATAATAATGTTTGATAATGACTTGCCTAATAATAAAATACTTTTAGAAATATTCTTATCGATAATTAGGAAGAAACACATTTTTCATGTTACCAAAGACTGATTGAGAACCAATTTAAAAAAAAAAAAAAAAAAAAAAAGGTTGTCCATACCCCATCCCTGAGGAAGTGCATCTTGGGAATCACTTTCTGAAGACAACAGTGGATTCTGTGGGTACAAAAATCTCTGTTGTAAATGTTCCATGGTTCTGTTATTACGCCATTGCTGCCACTGCTGCCAGTTGAGGACCATGTCCATGTTAGGCTTCTGCCACGTTGTTGTGCGTGTGTTGTGATCAACATAATAAACACGTCCACGGTTATCAACACGACGCTCCCATCTAAAATCACATGAAAATTTTGACACAAATTAAAACAAGTTTTTAACAAATTTAACATTCAAACCTTCCATGAAGAAACAGAATTCATACAATCTTTTTCTTGTAAAAAAAAAAAAAAACGGACTAAAAAAGAAACAATTATTACTGAAAAATAACCATTTTGAAACCAAAACTGACAAAATTTAATGGAAAATAAAAGAAGGTTGTGCTTACCCTAGAGGTAAGGGCCTCTCCCAAGTAGTAGTTCTTGTGTTGTGATCTACATAATATGGCCGACCTTGCGGATCAAACCTCATTTGCCAACTGATAAGAAAAAATAAAACAAAAAAGGGGGGAAAATATTAATTATATAATAAAAAAAATTATTTGAAGAGAGAACTCAACCAAAAATATGTAATATATTCAAATAAGTTTTTTTTTTTTTTTTTTTTTTTTTAGAAAATTACTTAAATGAAAAATTCAGAACTTATTTGAAATCTTTATAGCTATCCATAAATTTAATTATTACAAGTTATTTTGTAAAATGAAATGAAAATAAATTCTAATTTATAATTTAGAAAAGAATTAAAAACTAATCATGAAAGTAAAACTAAACAGAAAACCTGTTGTGAAATTGAACTATTTTATTCTAACAAATTGTCTTCATTAAATACTGCTTTCTCTGTTTGGTTGGTTTTGTTTAGTAGCTTATCAAACTCTATGGGTTATTTAATGCCAAATATTGTGTACACATTTTTCTCAATGGTTTTAGTGATACAAGTGTTACTAATTAATCCATAGCTATGAGGAGAGGATGTGGATTCATACTTTTCCCAAGGATATTTATGCGTTAAATGAATATAACGAACCCAACAGACACTGGAACTCAGATCTCTAATTAACAATTCCAAGCCATTATCCATTAACACCACCTGCACATCCAAGCTTATAACACTTGTTATTCTCAAGCAGTCACCCATCTAGGTACTGACTAGGCTTGACAATGCTTAACTTTGGTGATCATACAGGAACCAGTGTTTCTACATGATGTGGATATTTAAGAAACAATCTTTAACATTTTCACTTTGGTTTATTGGCACCATTTGTTCTAACAGGGTTACTTTTATGTTGAATAAAACCTTAGAAAATGGTGTACCATACATACATACATACTAGAGTATAGTATGAGTGTGTCATGCAGAAAATAGTGGAAATAAATATGCTGTTTAATAAATATGGAGCATCTACTCAAAATATGAATATCCACTAAAAACAAAAAAAAGTGATAAAGTGTTCATGCATATTATATATATATATATATATATATATATATATATATATATATATATATACACACACAATTAAATAATGCTTCTTAATATTATAAAATAGTCATTCAAAGAATAAATCAATCAAGTTAATGTAATTAATGGTGTAATTAATTTTTGTCTTGGAATTTTAACTGAAATTGAGAAAAAATAAAAACTATGCCTGAGGATGGTAAATGATTTTACCAAAAGTAATTACAAGCAATATGGACTGAACATCTAATCCATTGTAGAATTAATAAAAACAAGGATCATGTCGTTCAGCAAGTGGTCAGTGAGTTAATGCCTTCTTAATCTGTTAGCAAAGCGAGTTCACCATTAATTACATTAAGTTTATTGATTTATTCTTTGAATGACTATTTTACAATATTAATTAAGCAGCATTAATTATATATATATATATACTTTTTGAAGTATTTTATTGTATATTATATTTGTGGCTTAATAGTAAAAAAATTTAAATTTCAAGGATATGATTTAATTTAAAAGTTAAAGTTAAGTTTTTACAGCATATTTTAATGGTAGCATTTATTGTTAAATATATATATGTGCATGCATGCATGCACACTTTATCACCTTTTCTTTTTAGTGGATATTCATATTTGAGTATATGCTCTGTTTATTTATTAAACAGTATATTTATTTTCATCTACCGACATGAATATTTGAGAAACCTTATTAAAAGGAAAGCTGCGCCCTCTGGTAGGGTTCAAACCTGCATCCCCCACCCTGAAGAAACCGTGGTTAGATTTGACATGCTATAGACCAACTGAGCCACAAAGTATCTTGCCATTGAAGCAACGCAAAATGTCTTCAAAAATTCTTAATCTTTAATAAGATTTCTCAAATTTTCAGGGTGACAGATGAAAATAAAAAATCCATTACTTCATTAGAAATTGTTCATATATGTAAATAAACGTAAAAAAAATGTAAAAAAATGTTGGACAAAGTGTAAAAAGTTTTCTTGTGATGCATTTTTTGCCTTTAGGATGTTAGACTAAATTTGTTATGTGGCAACAACTATATATGCACATGAACCAACAATGATGAGAATTATAAATGTGTGTGTGTGTGTGTGTGTGTGTGTGTATATATAGTTTCTAGATGTTTCACCAATGTACATCAATAGGAATTTTGCGCAGTCTATTTTGTATGCCCATTGAGTTAAATCAGTGAAACACCCAGAAACCTCAAAAAAGACCATATAAAGACTGCAGAGATATTCTGCATGACAACAGTGTGTGTGTGTGTGTTTATATATACCAAGTGATACATTTTTACAAACAGAATAAAATCGTAAATTGTATTCGACAAGAGACCATTAATTATCTGTCTATATTTCTGAGATAAGGTACTATGTATATTTTTTACATTATTCGGACTATTATCCTCATCTTTGTTGCCATATTTATCATGTTTCAGCCATTGTATGCTCCAGCCTTCTTCAGGTGGTTGGAATGTCAAACTGAACCCTTTATTTCGCTCACTGCGGTAGACTGTTCTAGTTCCACATGCCATGTTTAATGGATGTCAGTTATCAGTTATCTCCTGTTAATTCCCCTCTCCAAGTTCTCCACTGCCTTAACCGGGTATTGAACTCACACTCTTTGGGTCATGTCACTGGATCTAACCAACGCCTTTATCCACTGTGCCAATAAGGAAATAAAGGGTTCAGTTTGACATTCCAACCACCTGAAGAAGGCTGGAGCGTACAACGGCTGAAACATTGTGATAAATATGGCGACAAAGTTGAGGACAATAGTCCGAATAATGTAAATAAAGACCATTAATTGTTCTGTTTTATATGCCGTTTTGGAAAGTAAAGCCTTCTGACCCACAATTCTAAGGCAATGTGAAACATTTCTCAGGCAAACCCAAAGACAAAAATATTTTGCTGCCTATTTGCTTGATGGCTCGACTTGCCTTAGTGGGTGTATGTGATGCCCTAAGTTAGTGGATACTTACCCCGGGGGCAATGGATCCTGGGCTTGTTGAAGTTGGGCTTGAGCTTGTGCTTGAGCCTGAGCTTGAGTGGGTGGGGTCTGGGATGAGGCCTGTTGGGAAGCATAATTGGGAGCAGCCCCACAGACTCCGTCAGCAGCAGGAGAAGCAGCAGCTGCGGCACCGTTTGCACTTGAACCAGCTGTGACTCCGGCATTGGATAATGGAGAAGGTGGAACAGAATTCACTGCAGGCGGAGACACAGGACTTGGCGCCACTCCATTCTGTAACTGAATTGGATTTGGTACAGAGCCACCTTCAGCTCCTCTGACACCTGGCGACAAAGAAGTATCTGGAACAAAAGAGAGACACAGGTTTAAAGTAAACATCAGATGCTTTTATTCAAACATCTGTACATTTTTAAATATATGATTGAGGATAATTACTCTTTTGTGCCACCATACACCCACTGTGTCAATAAATATTAACAAGTGACCAATCTAAGTGGATTCCATAGGTTAATATAGAAATTAAATTTAAAATGTTGCTATTTTAAACTAAATCAACAGTTTTAGTGTTAAAGACTACCTTGTGTCATTTTTTTTTTTTTTTAATTCAGAATTTTGGTATTAAAAATAAAAAAATTAATTACAATTCATCATATACTACATTAAAGTTTTTTATATATATATATATATATATATATATATATATAAACAAAAAGAAAAAACAAACTTACCCAGCCCCATATTTTGAAACCAAAAGGATTTTATCATTTAAGACCTTACTTGTTGCCTGACATTTCTATTGCGTTAAAATAAAATATGAAGGAGGTTAACATTATTATGTGAATCAACTAACACTGTGAGTAGAAATGAACAAGAATTGGTATCACAGAGACAAAATAACAAAAATCAACAGATATATCATAGCAGTCAAACAAAAGGCATTATTATGCCTATAATAACATCTATAATCAAGAGAACAACAGTTCAAACTACTAGTATACTGAGGATCGTTCATAAACAAAAATTCAACTTAAAAAATTCCCTTATAATTAGTTTATTTCACTTATATATTATTTTAAATTAACTGTATTTGAGGTATTTTCAAAAAATCTTTAATATCTCATTTTTAAATATTTATTGTGATGGTGTGAAGTGGCACAAAAAAAGTTTATGACTAGGGGAATTTTTTACCATTTTTCATCAGCAACCAATTTATTCCATTCTGTGAGTTAAATAATGTGGAATTACAAGCCTTTTAAACACAATACAATCAAATACAATTATTTTAAAAGCAAAAACCTCAAAGTAAAACTAAGTGAATAAAGAAGCACGAGTAAAAACTTATTACAAATTGATCTAGTCAGATTAGTCTTATCATGATTGTTATAGTTACATTTTTTTTTAGTCATTATATTCTTTAGGTGTTCAGTTTTCTGTTGTATTTTGTAACAATTTCAGAATTCCAAACTGAACCTTTTATTCAAGCAACAGGGATAAAACATTCATGAAAAGAGGTATCACATAGAAAATACTTCATATTTGGTTTTATTCCTGTTATCTTCAACTCCTATCAGCACAACTTGCCTCCTAATGTAACCCTCTACCTTGAGTGGCCGACAGGCCATGTAAAGTGTGAACCTTACTAATAATAAAAAAATAAATAAAAATAATAAACAAATAAATAAACAAATAAATAAATAAATAATAAAAAAAAAATATTCCACTACACATATGCAAGTGTCTCCCACTGCTTAACTCAAGGGATGAACTCTTAGTCATCAGGTAACTAGTTGCCCATTTGGGTCAAAGACAACACCATGTACTGCAATGGTGTGTCTTGGCCAACATAACCTGATGGAGCCAATCCCACTTCAGGCTTTTTTTTTTTTTTTTTTTTTACTACAGTTTTCTTTCTTCTAGACTAGCTGCCACATCAAGGCAAGAGATCCCAGTCTACCCTACTATTCATGCCTTTTTCAACAGCTTTAGCACAAAGTGAACAAAACTGAATAGAGCAGGAATTCAATTTGGTATACTGGACTCAATTTGGTGCCATTACCACAGTATTATCTACAGCACCAGTAGGAGCAAAAAGCATTTAACTAATGCTTTGATGATGGCATAAAAAAAAAGCTGTCAATCAAATGGTGGAATTTTAGATCTTAGGATGTTGGGCTCCAAAAGAACCACTATTAGTTCAAATAGATCAATGTATAATGATGATAATTCTTTAATATGCAATCAATCTATACAATCATTCTGGTCATGTTACAAGGATGAGTGATGACAGAATACCTAACAAGCATATGTGGGTAATCTTTATTTACTATATATATATATATATATATAAAATCTCCTGGTGTTATTTTTTCAGAATGTATTTTGAAATCTTGCTGATTAATCCTAAAAAAATAAACAGCTATCAATTTTCCCCTGCTAGTTTTTGATTTGTTTAGCGCGCGCGCTCACACACACAATTTTACATTAGCAGCAATGTGAAAATTTTGTTTTACCAATCATCAAGCATCATCAGAAAAAGAGTTTAATTTCACAAAAAAAATTTTTTTTTTTTTTTAAATCAAAAAAATTTTTTTTTTTTAAATTAGTCAAATTCTAATTTCTATAACAATACAGTTACCATAAAAGCATTCAAGAGGCTTAATGGATATTTTGTTCTTGGTGGAAAAAAATTATTTTTCTGATGAGAAAGTGGTGAAACATATGAAAGTAAACATTTTTTCCAAATTGTTTTGTATATCTATTTGCAATTAACAGATATTTGCTCTTATGTAAACATAACGTAAAATTACTTATCCGCATATCTGCTACTCCATAAAGAATCTTTAAAGTGACTTTTTTTTTATGAATACAAGTTCACTTCAGTCTATTTAGCTTCAACTTGTCTCTTAACAAAAGAAAAGATGATTACAAAAGTTGGCTGAGGTAACAACCAATCATCAATGGTTCTAAGAACTTTCTATTTCAAGAAGAAAAATTCTCAGACATTTGTTAGTCTTTTGCATTCCTCAGAGAAAACCATGCACTTGTTACCCCTCGGTACAGACAATACATCATACTAATGTAAGTTTTCATAGTAGGTCTAAAACTGATCTTAAACAAAGCATCAACATTCAAGTGTCCCAAAACTGATTGATTGATTTGTTTTATTTTTAAAGCTTATCAACCCTTAGCATTTAAAGCCATCAAATATTTTTACATTGTAAGAAGATGATGATTTTATTGATACAAATCATACTAGTTAACCATAGCCAACGGAGAGAAGTGAATGGATACCTTTTCCCAAGAGTATTTGAACATAAGTGAATATGACTGGAATTTGAACTCGGCTCTCTAATTTCCAATTCAAAGCCCTTATCCACACATCCAAGCTTACAGAATCTGATATTTCCCAAACAGTCATCCATCTAAGTACTGATCAGGCTCAAAATTGCTTAACTTTGGTGAGCACACAAGGAGCAGTGTTTCAACATGATATGGCAGTAGGACTTCAGATAAACCTTTCTGAAACAAAAACCTATGATATGTAATTGGAACATGCATAGTGATGGCACCATACAGTCAATCAATCATAAAAAATTCAGGATGTTGAACTGAAAAATTCTAAACACTTCAAATACCTCAGTGTATGGATCAGTCATAATAAATTTAGTATAAAAGATAAGGGAGTTGAATGCAGGTTACATGGTACTAAGAGTACTTTTGCCCAGTACTCATTGACCTGAAAACTAAAGTCATGTTCTTAAATAGCCTTGATAGATCAAAACTCTCATATGGATATCAGGCATGGCACCCAACTCATTCAGAAATATCTAAACTATCATCTATATACAACCATTTTCTCGGATCAATAATAAATGGATTCAAGGGCACAAATCTTTAAGATGATCTGACATCAGACCCCAAAGATTGGCATGACAAAATCACAGAGCTTTACCAAATAACAAAAACTACATCATTTGAAGACTTTCAACAGCAACAAAAGAGTAGGACATGTAACTAGAAGAAAAGATAATAATATGGTGTGGGGTATATATATATATATATATATATATATATATATTATATATATCAGTGGTGAATGGTGGGAGCTTAGCCAGAGTGAGTCAACATTCAAATATATCCATTTCAAAGCAATAAAAATCATTTTCATTCTTGACTTCAGCTGGATGCAAAATTGTTTTAACTGTGCCTCAAAATATTGACTGAAATAAGTTTTGCTGATATTGTTCATAATAAAAAGGGAACAAAGAAAAAACATAGAAAGAAAGTAAAAAAGGATTTAATAAAATGTTCAGTCGGGCTACATAGATCTGAGCCCTATCTATCATATCTATCTTGCTTTAATTTTATAAGTAATCTTTTAAAAATTTCTGAAGACTTGTATGCCCTGTTTTTCAAGGAACACAAGTTTATTTGAACTTATTGTTTTCAAATGACCATTCTAAATAATTTATTCCATACAGTATAAGTTTTTTTTTTAGCACAATGTATCAGTTGAAAAAGGGCAAATTAAATTTAACCCAACTTAGTCAGCGAAAATCAAAAAGTGGCAGCCTTGTGAACTGGAGGGTTGAGTGCGACTGGTGTAATGTTGAGGAAATATGATATCAGTCAACTATTCCTATCTCTACCATCAGTGACTTGATAACAAAGCTATAAAAACAATAAAAAATAGAAAGGGGGCAATAAACAGAAAAACAGACTTTATTCTCATGCTTTTTTCTTACAGGTCTGGAAAATTTTTTAAAATAAATGTTTATTTATATAAAATTATTACAATTAATATTAAACTGGCAAAATGTGTTTTTTTTTAATTTCATGAACAGAGATTTTTTAAAATAATATATTTTAGCTAGAGTAAAGGAAACATTTTAGCATCTAAGTTATGCCAATAGTATATTTTGTTAAAGATTGTAATGAGCCCGACAAACATTGCTAACCTAGAGTCACCACTGAGTGTGGTGTGTGTGATTAAAAGTGACTAACAAGTTACTTTTGTTAAGTTTTTTATTTATTTTTTCTTGTTTTTCTTTTCTGGATGTAAATTATGTAGAAATTGTCCAAATGTTTTGTATGTCCAAGTGGTTTGGGCTATAGTTTTAGCCATTATCAAGGATGATATTTTTACTTTTAGCTGAATGTATAGATTGTTTTATGTATGTAGTTAGAGTTATAAAAACGTTATATTTTCCAAACAAGGTCATCACATTGATAATATCTAAAAGTATAGCTGAAAGCACTCAGAAATACAAAACATTTGGATAATTTCTATATAATTTACATCCAGAAAAGAAAATTATAAGAACACAAAAAAAATTAGATAAAAAAAAAAAAAAAAAAAAAAACTTAACCGCAGGAACTTGCTGGTTGTTTTTAATAAAACTTTATAAAAGAGGGATTGCTGCCCAAATATGCTATATATATATATATGGTAGAATATATATATATATATATATATATATAAAAGTGAACATAGAAGTCAACACTTAGAGGCGACAGTCTGTTTCATGCTATATGCAATCGTCAGGCCACGTGTGCTGTTATTTTTCTCGCTATTATATTCACACGCTCTATCTCTGATATTGAGCACTTTATCCCATAAATATAGCACTCCTTAAGACTATATTTCTTTTATATTTATATATATATATATATATATATATATATATATATCATGAAATGGCTTAATTCTGACAATTATTTAATATATTTCTGTTTATACATTATATTTATAGATAAAATATATTTAAATAAATGCTCTATTTATTTTTAGTTAAAAAGTCTTAATTACATTTACTGGCTTGAAATGTTTGAGAAATTTTGTAGAAAATGTTTTCTCCAGCAGGAACCAAATCTATCTAGAAAACTGATGTATAAACAGAAAATATATTAAATAATTCTCAGACTTACTCCATTTCATGATATGTTGTCATTGTTTACATTAAGACACATTTCATGAGCAGAAATGATTGACCAAGAAAAATTGTTAAAATTGTATGTTTATAAACAGTAATTTGGACTTTGCTAACCGGAAGTTTCTCTGTAACTAAATGATATACTATATCAGATCAAATGACAATTTCTGTGTAGGAATACAGGTTAGATTCCTGTCAGAGAACATATTTTATACAAAATTTCTCAAACATTCAGGCTGGCAAATGTAATATAGTTTAATTAAAAACAGAGCATTTACTTAAATAAATTGTGTCTATAAAAATAATGTATAAACAGAAAATATATATATATATATATATATATATATATTAATCAAGCTGTTAACTTTCCACATTGCTTAAAACAAAAGGTTCAGAAAGAAACTCCCCTCAATATTAGAAAGAGATTAGTAGATTCAAGAAGTCTCATTTCCTGAATGAATTTCAAATTGACAGTAACATTGTTCTGTCAATAAATGTCAAATGTTTTCTGTCTGGAAAACAGCTAATTTCACCATTACCATTTGATCAATCAAAAAAATTTTATAATACCATCTTTATGACCCAAACTTTACTTAAGGTGAATTGTTAAATTAAAAACAGCTTAAAAAGCCACCCCCAAAAAACCTGTAATCCCACAATTTGTTGACAGAAAAGATCAATTAAATCAACAATGGTGTTAAAATCTCAACCTTTATAATAACTGTATAATTATTATACACAGAAAATCACAGTATTTACATTAGTCGGACTATTGTCCTCATCTTTGTCGCCATATTTGTCACAACATTTCAGCCGTTGTACGCTCCGGCCTTCTTCAGGTGGTTGGCAAATATGGCAACAAAGATGAGGACAATAGTCCGACTAATGTAAATACTGTACATAATACCTCATCTCAGAAATATAGACAGACACAGAAAATCACGTTAAAATTCAGAAGTGCTTTAAATAAACATTAGTTTTCTTTCAAAATTTTTAGTTTTCTTAAAAATATAACCTCAAAAAATCAATATTAACCTATATCTTCCTGGCATCAGTTTAAACTGATACATTTTTTTTTTTTTTGTTATATATTGTAACCTTGATTTTAAATGACAACTTGTAAATTTTTTTTTTTTTTTTTTTTAACATATTTCAGTGAAATTTTTCTCTTTCCAAAATTATAATTAAGATATGGGGGGGAGGATCAGTTTAAACTGATGCTAGAAGATATGGGTTATAGACATATTAAAAACGTTTATATTTTTCATCTGTAAGCAGTTCATTATTTTTAATTTTTTGTCTAACAAGAAAATTGCTGCATAATCCAATAAACACAAAAATTAAATCAATTAAAACTCACAATCCTTTTTTTTTTTATATCCTCATAAATTGTAAGCTATTTTAAAATACATAATACACATATACATAAAAGTTAATCTTCTATAATTGAAAAATGAAAATGCAAAACATTTGCAAAATAGATGAAGGTAAGAGATGGTAGATATTCTGTCATCAAAAGAAAGTCAATGTTAGTTATAAGCTAAAAAGAGGAAAATACAAAATGGATGTTAGATGAAAAATAAATGTAGGAAGCAGAACAAATCTGACAAACAATAAATTTACAGTTTTTTTCACAAAAGGAGAATGAAAGTCAAATTATAAAACAAAAGCAATAATGCAAGTGTTTATCACCTGCTTTAGATATGAGTTTGGGACATTAAAATGAGCAGATCAGATTGGATATTATGATTAAAATGATGTTTTCTATTTTTTTTTTTACCTAAACTTTTATATAATTTTTTTTTGTATACAATGTTTTTTCCAGCAATTCTTTTCCCTTACACAAGTTTATAAATACCATGAGTAAAAAAAAATTGATCAAATATGTTTTAGAAAATTTCCCAATACTAAACAGGATATACTTAAATTTTGTTTTTGGACATAAAATGAAAGAGAAAATTCTGATTACAAATGTAACATTAAAGACTAAAAATTGATTAATGTATGAAAAACTGAATTTTCCTAACACTGGCAAAATAAAGTCCTATATACAAGTTTTTTTAGGGAATTCTCTCATCTTTGGATATTTTTATATAAACATATGGTACAGGTTGGCAATCAGTAATCTGGCACGAATTTCTACAATAGTAATTTCAGGTTTAGGTTGATTTGCTTTTATGGCTTATCAACCCTTTGCAAGTTATTTAACATGTTGGCTCCTACACAACACTGGAGGGTTATGGTGGTATGTCTGCAAATCAAGTTGTTTTCCAATTTTTTTTCTATAAGGATTTTTCGGAGTGGAATGCTATGATTGACTGCTTAGGAAATCATGGTACACCAGGACCACATTTTTTCACCCAAAAATTTATTTTTGAATATAGAAATGAGAGTATATTGGGAATTTTCCAACAAACCCTGGGTGGGTCATGTGGGGCTCTGGGTTGTAAAATGGACTCTGGTGTTAAAGCTGGAAAATATTTTTTGTTTGTAAGAATATTTTTTTTTTTTCTGATAATTTAGTGATACAACTCTTAAAAATTAGAATATATATATATATATATTTTTTAAAATAGATGAATATTATTTAAATTGTGATCAGATTGTTATGGTTTGGGATGGACATGTGCTGTACATTTTCAAAAACATGAGATAATGGATATATATATATTTTAAAAATTAAAAAAAAAAAAAATTACATATGAATAACCAACACCTGATTAACAAAATTTTATATTTTGATGTTTACTCATGAGATGTAGAGAGGATAATGTAATTTGTAAGCCAAGCTTAGATTCTTGATGCTCTTGAGCTAGAGCACAATTCTTACCCCCAATGCCCTGCATTTTAATTCTTCAGATATTTTAACAAAAGGTTTCATCACTGGCATGTCATTGGAAAAGGAAGTAGGTAAAAAAGCACTTGGACTAAACACTCCTCTAACTTCCTACCCAGGCAATAACAACAAAAATCTGAAGCAGAAAAGAAAATAGATTCAACCTCTGTTAGTTTAATGTTGGTTATCTATAAGTATAGTTTGGGAGTTACTTTGATCAGAGGGGAATTGTTTAAACAAAACCAGACTAAGAATGATTTCCAATTCCAAACCACATATCCAAGCTAACAGTATTCCCAAGCAGTCACCCATCTAGTTACTGACCAGGCTCTAAACCTTCTGAAATAAGCTTCAATTAAAACATTAAAAAAATCTAAATGGGCTGCATGAAATCAACTCGAAATATTCAGGACATGGGAGATCATGGCTCTCTACAATTTCCTGTTCTTTATAGCTCTTAGTAAATTTTGTATTGTTATCTATTAAACCCCTACAACTTAATCTCTCAAAATCTATATTGACTGAACAATGTTTATACAGATTTGTTTGCGGGGACAAATACACAATTTGCTTACAATTTAAATTTAAGCAATTTAATTTCTAAGGGTAAAGTTTTAATATGAATCTAAATTCAATAAAAACGTGATTTCATAATTTTTAATTAGCCATTATCAGGGACTTTTTTTTTTTTTTTCTCACAGAATATGCATATATTTTTTTACATTTTGACATATGCAGTTAAAAAAAAAAGTCAGAAGCAGTTGGATACATGGAACACTTGGACAGTTTTTACACACATTATATCCAGAAAAAAAATAAACTAAAAAAAGACACTTATACGAACACAAGGAAAATTGAATAAAAAGCTTAATCGCAACACCTTGTCAGTTGTCTTTAAAGAAACATATATATCACTTGAATTCCAACTGCGCTCGAGATGTGAGCTTGGAATAAATGCTCCTATACAACACAAGACAAAAGCATATCTTAAAACAGTTAAACATGAAGAATTAACAACACCTAGAAACAAACCCCCTTGAAAATGGCAAACAGTAACCTGACCTGCGCCTTGAAGTTAACAGGCCATCATCTTGGTTATGACATTACAAACAGGCATGCTTAATACAGTGGTTACTTTGAACAATTGTGCCATGCAGAACCTGCTAATGAAGTCACTGTAAGTGTTCTTCCTCATTCTAATTAGGCATCTTTTCCCCTTAAACTGATGTCCAACAGAAAGTCACTGTTTACATTAATCATTTTCCCAATAAACTCATTCAGTTATCATTTTCAAAAAATGCTCATGGCTCGCTGTATATCCTCTCTTATGAAGACTTAATCTCTACATTCTTAGTTTCATCAGCTAATTAATAGCAATTATAATCAATTTTCAGATAAAAATGTATGGGCTTGGCTTAAAAAAAAAAAATTTGTTATCACAACATTTAATTTATAAACTTGTGTCAAGTAAGAATTAAAAGATATGAAATAAAATATGTAAAAATCTAAAAGCAAAGATTTATGCATTTTGATCTGAATTCAAAGGTTTTTAGTAAGAATTTGGCAAATGAGAACCTTTATGCCCACAAAAAAAAAAAAAAAAAAAAGGAATGTTAAAAAGGACAGTTCTTCCATCAACACCACAATTATTTTAACTACCTTCACTCTTTGACAAGGTTTATTGTGTTTTAAAAAGCAATGATTAGAATTGTAATAAAACCTAAATATATGAAAATTAATTTATATTTTTTTTTTAGTTCTTGAGAATTTACAACAAAAAATTAAACATTATTTGTTTATGTACAAGAATAATTTTATATTTACACCATTCTAAAAACTAACACAATTGTATTAAAACTAATGCAATTACCAATATATAAAAACTTTTTATTCATGAATTTATAAACATCATCCTTTTGACACATTTCTTTTTCAGGCATGTCCAAGTTTAATAAAAATTTAATGGCATTAAAATTATAAAGGATTTATTCCATTTTTTAATCCATCAAATTAATTTATTGTAATAAATTTAAGACCGAGACGAAGCATTATTTAATTAGCAATCCAACCAACAGCTCAATAAAATTTCAGACTTTCCATTGAGAAATTAAAATGTTAATGCCAGTCCTAGCATTGGTTCATTTGTGGAGTGGATAAGGCAGAAAGAAAGCTGGTTAGAACCCCCCCACCCCCATTTAAAGACTAACACAGCACTATCAATCCAAGTTTAGACAGGCTTTGACATATTGGATCATCAATAGTCCGAATAATATAAATAGTGTATATTGGATCATCTCACAAGAATTATTGCGTAACACGCTGTCTTGGTTTTACTTGCATATGAAATACAATTGTTGAAACAGAAAATGTTTAGCGATAGTAATCACTAAGTCTTTATCAGAATGTGTAGCAAATGACTGTGTGCTTAAAGTGTATAAAAATGCTTACTTTGTGTGATAAGTGATGTGCCAGTAGTGGAAGGGGTGTTGGAACCAGAAGCACTGTGAGAAGAGGATGGAGTATTAGAGGAGGAGGAAGAAGAGGAGGAGCGAGAAGCTTTGGGGGCAGATCGCCGATGAGGAGGAATATGTAAAGGGGGCAGTGAAATGGCACCATTGATGCTGGCAGATTGTGGTCGGGTTGGTGTGCCATTGGTGCTAGACTGCGATGGTGAACGACTCATACTGGATCGGCGGTCACGACTGGAGCCCTCAGACGTCAGAGCGCCAGATATTCCGTTTGGCACATTTGGACGACCTGAAAATCGGAACAAGGAAATAACATCGGCACCAGGAGATAAAAAGGTAAACATCAAATAGGCAGGGCATATATGGTATAAACTCTAATTCTCCTTTCACGGAAATTTTGTTAGATGTTGTATTAATATTTGCAAAATTTGAATTACAAAATTATTATATTTCAAAAGACAATGGGTTAGGAATTTCAATATACAGAAAACAATTAAATGTGAACCTGTGCTTTAAGTAAAACCGAGGATGTCAATTTTTTTTGCTGCAAACAACTGAATTTTGTTCTTTCAATTCAAGATTATGGCTAATTTTATAATGCAAGACTGACCAAAAAAACAAACCAAAAACAAAGCAATTTTTTTAAAACAAGGATGGTAATTAGAGTGTATACAATATTTGTGGTCAGTAGTTAGTACATGAGAATGCATGAAGTCCTGGGAGAAAACTTTATTTGTGGTTGTAGAGGTTTTGGAGAAAATGCCAGTTGAAATGGCTGAAAACAACAAGGACTTTATCCTATCAGATATATGAAGGCATCTCTCAGTCAAAGAAAACGAGTTGCCAATATTGCACAATGAAATTTGAAAACTTTACGAAAAAGGAAAAGATATTCAAGTTACCAAAAAATTGGCAGATACATGTCAAAGAAAAAGATATTTGCAAATGTAAGAATTTTCTTAAAGACTCTTGCAGTTAAAATGATTTGAGTAAAATCTAATCTTAGGTTTTGTTTACATTTTTGGTAAATTAAATTTTGGGTAAGTTTTGCAACATTGTATCTGATCAATATACACAAAACTGATTTTTTTTTGTTTCTAAATTAAAATATTACAAACATTATAAATTAAAATATAATTATGATACTAAAATAATTGTTAATCATTGACTTTCAAAATCTGCAACATGATCAAAGTAGAAACATAAATTCTTGATATTTTTCTTGTAGTCAAACTTACAGTGAAAATCATTCAAATACAAATGTAGCAGTTTATATATTCTATATAGCCATAACTTATAAATATCTTATCTAAAAGATTCTGAATTTAGAAGACACACATATCTCTGGTACAATGATTAACATTTAAAAAAAAAAAAAAAAAATTACTTTGATAATTTTGACACTCAATAATTATAAATTAAATCAACACAGCAAAATAAAATTTAATGACTTTTTTTAATTTCTGACATTACAAAAAGGATTCTTTAATAAGCAAATTAACCTTTTTTTATATCAAAATTTAAAATCATATAGACAAACAATAAAACCACTTTACAACAATAAAAATATTATACTCTAAGCTAGATATGGAAAAAATATACTCTAAGCTATATCTGGACAAACTGGAAAATTTCTTGTCACACATTTCATCCGTTAGGATTTCATCAGACTTGACCTTGTTGATGTTGCCACGTCTACACATGTGCACGAAAAGAGAGACGCAGGTAATTTCAAATTTTTTTGAAAGAATATTTTTTTAAAAAATACCTGTCCCTCATTTTATGTGCATGTGTAGACATAGCAACATCAACAAAGCTCAGTCCAATGAAATCCTAACAGATGAAACGTGTCACAAGAAATTATTTTCCAGTTTGTCATTTTTATAAATACTGTTTGTTGATATATAAAATTATACAAAATTATATATCGCTATATTACTCTAAGCTAAAAAAAATTACAAGCAAAAAACCTGATATTTAACAAATAAATAAAAAAATGCTCTATTATAATTTAATATTGACCCACCTAATGTTGAACTTTAAATTCTAAATTTCTCAAAAAGGTCAGCAAATTATTAAAACATTTGATCTAGCAAATAAATGAACAAAAAATAAATTTTAGTTTAGGTGTATTTAATACAGAAGTCATTTTTGAGCGGGATTGTCTTTGATGGGTTTTATTTGCTGAATGATAAAGAATCAAATAAACAGTAGATTGAGTGGGTTTTATAGTTGATAATATTGAAGGCTTTCTACAGACAACAGCTGTTAGAAATATGTTTCCTATCTAATAACTAGAAAGTCTTTTTTTACAAAAGAATTTGGCTGGTGTACTAGAGTAGGACTGAGAATCGGAATGGTTGATGTAATGCATTCAGAAAAGTTCAGAAACTGTGACAATGAAACCTCAATGTATAGGTGGAGGTAAAATATTGCCAATGTAAATGCTGTCAAGTTCTACAACTGAATATGCAGACCTGCTACCGATTTTAGGACAAGGTTAGGTTAAACTTTGTCATAACAAGAGATTCACTAGCAAATATTAATGGGTGTGCTTCTTCCTGTATATGCCAAAGGAAAGAACAAGTGGTAATGTAGATGAAACAAAGACAGAAGTAATCTAGTTGTATTCTACAGACAGGAATACATACATATATATATATATATATATATAAGAAAAAACTTAACACTTGAAAAAAACTGATAGATTTATTTCAACAGGTAGGTTTTTAATATCTGCTAAATCAGACTAGAATTACAAAATTATATATATATATATATATATATATATATATATATATATATATATATATAAATAAATAAAATTCATTCAAATATGTTTCATTAAATAATATAGACATATTATGCCTATTTATTTTATAATAACCTTTTCTAGTTCTCTAATCAGCTTCTTCTTGTTAAATTGAAATTCATCAAGGAAGACACCATATTTTTTTTCTTACCCAAGTATTTTTGATCTCTTCGATGTCTTTGCTTTTCAAAGACTAACTACTTTTTTTTTTCTATTAGTGAATAAAGATATGATTGCATAATTAAGCTCCAACTGCTACTTGTCCACAAACCAGATTAGGACTTTTTTTTGCTGTTTTGATCACAAATTACTTCAACTCCCAATAACTTCTCACCACCTAAGTGTCTAAACAAAGCATGCCGCACAATCTTTGTTCCACCCACCCCGCAATGAGTTGTTATCCAAGTCTTATGTATTAAATGTAACTTGGTTTCAATCTTTTGGTATCTTCAGAAATCACCTGAAGATACTGAAAGGCTGAGACCAAGGTAAAAGAATTGGCTGATTCCTAATTTTTTAATACTACTGTTTCCTGGTCTAATTCAACTTTAAAATTCAAATTTAAAAGTTTCAAATTTCAGCATCCCCTTGACTTTATACAGTTACATCAATGCAAACATCACTTTAGTCCAATGAAGTCCTAAAAAACATTTTGCTTTTTAGGACTTCAAATGGAATTTTTTTTTTCTTTACCATTAATTTTCATAACAATATATACCCTTTGACGAGTGGATGGAGTGATTCCCAAAGGGTTTGTCTACAAAACTCTGGAGTTGGGATGCTAATGTAACATCAATCAGCTAAGTGACAAAACTTTTACTTGTATTAATTTTTATATATATATATATATATATATATATATATATATATATATATAAGTGCTCTGTTTATAATAAACAGTATTAACAACATTTACCAGCCTGAATATCTGAGAAATTTCATAGAAAATATGCGTCCTCAGACATGAATCTAACCTGTATCCTACACGTATCTGTCGTATAGCATATGCTATACCAGTTTAGCTACAAAGGAGAGTCTGATTAGCAAGGTCGATTTTACTGCTTTTAAATTACAACCTTCCCATGATTTCCCTCAAACATCCATATCTGCTTGAAGCATATCTTAACATAAACAAATGACATCACACACTACTGAAATGGAAAAAAGTCCGACAATTATTTTATTGTTATACTTTTATATATATATATATATATATATATATATATATATATATATATATAAAAGACTAACAATTACTATCTTGCTACTTTAAAAAAAAAAAAAAAAAAAAAAAACAGAATTTTATCAATCAATGACAATTTCTTTTTCCTTATCTTTCTTTGTCTTCTTGTAGATGTTGATTTTCAGATAAATTCTTTAATCTTTGAAGCATTTTGAAAAATCTTTGGAACTTTGATGGTTATAACTGCAAGAGGAAGAACTGGCTTTTCAAAGACATTTCCTGTGTGAAACACAAGGCTAAGTATTTCTTGACATGCAAGTTGTGTCTGAATTCTTTAAAATCAAATTAAATCATTTTTGTGTATAAAGTTTGTTTTTCATTGCTGCAGCCTGTCTTCTTCAAATTCAATTATGCACAATCTCCATGGCCTCATTCTTTCCAAAATGGCACCATTTGTTTGGTAACTCTTCTGGTGATTGTTCCATCTGCCATTGCTTCTATTTCTGCATCTTCCACTTGTGTAGATACCTGTTCAGCCTCTTGGTTAACCCCACCCCCAACAGAAACCATTTACTCAACTAGTTTTTGTTCAGCTACTTCATCGTGCTTACTCCTGCATTTTTCTACTTGTGAAACATTTTATTTTTTTTTTCTACCATCTTTGTGTCTCTTATTTTATCAGGAGGAATCATTCTTACATTATATCAGAATAATTGTTTTCTACCACTTCTTTCGCCTCTCTGGATTTTAGTCCTCTGAAAAAATTCCTTCCTTTTTCTTCTTCATTTCCTTAATCTTATTCTTTTCTGGGGGGGGGGGGACATCTTGTAATCTCCTGCCTTATTTAAAAACCCTTTTAAAAGCAAAGCAATTTCTGCAAAATAGTCACTGAGTAACTTCCATTTTTAATTCTTATAATTTTTTTTTTTCTCCTATTAGAATGAAGTTCAGGTCAAAGGTTCCATCACTGTGTGATCAACATTGCTTTAAACATACCTTTTGGCCGTGTTATAGTGGAACACACCTATTCTATAGTTAATAGACTCTCCCACCTATAATAAGTAAGAGTAGTAAGAGTAACAAGGGAGTCGCTCAGTGGTTCAGTCAGTCAGTCAATGCCGGACACTAAAGTATCAGTGACCACAACTAGATTTACTCTGCGTCATACCTATTATATGAAGTTCCTAACGTTTGGTACATCAAACCTATTTTAGGACCGACTTAGTACAAATACAAGCCTCCACTGTGGAACCACTCCACAACAGGCCTACATCAGGAAAAAAAAATAAATAAGTCAGAGATTCTTGTGACACAGGAGCAGCAAATTCATTACTTACTCACCTCACCCAACCCTTTCCATATTTTTTAATTCCACCTAAATTGACTTCCCACCCAAATCCCCAATCATAGCCTGCCGCACCCCAATTCCCTGACAAATTTTCTTTCCTAATTAATTATCACAGGATAACTTCTTGACTCATTTCACCACAACATGTATACACCAAAACTGAAGGCTAAATAATTCCATTTGAAATTCGACTTTTAATCACTCTAGTTATTTGATATTTGTGTCTTATAAATCTCAAAATTTTTCTCATAAATAAATAATAATAAACAATTTTGCAAGATACTGCAGACTTGAAAGCTAAAATAAATGCTTATCCCATTAATGATTTTATAATCAAAATTCTTATTTTCTAAAACAAAAAATAAAGACTCCTCTTTAGAGGACTGTATGTAAATATTTATTTATATATAACCTTATCTGTATTCTGCCAAGATTGAAAGAAAAATTTCAAATCAATTTAATATATAACCTCATCAGTATTCTGCCAAGATTGAAAGAACAATTTTAAGTCAATTTTTCCAAGCCACAAGAAGGGCTATCCTTACAAATAGCAGACTTTAAGACGTCCATAGTTTCTATTTTTAAAAAAAAAAATCATAAGATTCAAAAGTTCTTCTGGACTGATCCACTCTTTTTTTGTGTGTTTTATATGCAGGGTACAGCAGAAATACCTCCCATATAATGGTAAGATATTAGTATCAATGATGGCTCCCCATCCAGCTAATGCCTTACCATTACGTAGGAGGTATTTCTACCACACCCTGTATAATTTAATCATTTCAACTTTTCATTCAAAAATAACTACTTGATTAAAAGTTAGTAAAACTCCCAAGAAGGCATCAAAAGAATATTTAATATTCCCACAAAAACTGGATTTTACCATTTGAAATATAATCCACAAACAAGTAAATCAGTCCCAAGAAACTTACTGGACCGCAAGATTTTAGAAATCAGTTAAAATGAGGACACCTCCAATTTATGATAGAAATATATTAATAGCAAAGAAAATCAGTAATAAAACAGAACTCTAAAAATAACAAAACTGAATTGAAAGCATATTAAGAATGTTAAAAAACAACCCAACACCATATTTCTTAATTTGAAAACTTCTGACTAAAAATGTCGAACTTACCATTTGCCAAAGCAGCACTATGACGTTTTGGGGGAAGATGTTCCATTTTGACATCCATCCCATGTAACACAATAGACAAGTCCCCCACCTTGCCTTTTCCATTTAATTTTAAATCCAGTGTTTTTGAATGATGATTAACTAGAAAGACAAGACAGAGACAAAAAGACCATTAAATTCAAGGCATACCATAAGTCCTAGGACTGAGACAATTATTCAAAAGGCATAAATTATAGTAAATAAAGAAAGAGTGATTCAATTTAAATATGAGAGAAGAAGAAAAAATAAACCTATGTCAAATATGATGGAAAAAAAGAAAAAAAACGAAAGGGTATATTTACATTTTCCATTATTTTCCTTCAAAAGAGGATACAAGTCAAGTATAACTTCACCCATAAGTGAGTTTGCTCGAATGTGGTTCTGGTTCAAAATACGAAAATCGAGTTTTGAATATGGAGTGACTAGTCTGAAATTAGAAAAAAAAAAAAAAAAAACATTGAATGAGAAAGAAATTCTTGTAATTTGTCTGCACATTTCTAAGTGCAGATTTTGATTTCAGCTGAAATATTTGTTTTCAATATTTTAACAGAAATTTGGGTTAACATTTTTAAATTCTAAAAACAACTACTTTCAAAACTTTGAAATGATAAAAAAAACAGCTGAATTTTTAAATTTGAGATTTCCGATTTATTTTAGGTTTTACAAAATGGAATCAGTTTTTAAATGTATAAAATATTCTGGTCTTGGTTAGACAGCAACCAATATCATATTCTTCCTGATATTGAGGAAGAAATTTTCTTTATAAAAAATAAAAAATATAAAAAAAATTTTAAAAGTATGGAAGAGAACAAACAATGTTTTTATACTAGAAAAAATTTTTTATTATCTTAGTTTTGTTACCTTTTGTTTTTTAACATTTTACCCCAAGCAAGGCAATAAAGCCATTAAGATGCAAGGAGTTACTAAGTTAGAGAGAATATGTGAAAAAGAAAACATTACTATTATTTTATACTAGTGTACCAATGCCATCAAAATTGGCAGCAAGGAATGTACTATAAGTAATATGTATTATATTGTAAGTAATTTTTGTTTAATTTATGTATAATTTTATAATTTAAAATAGTTTGTTGTTAACGTTAATAACTGAACAGTGTATAATTTATAAACGTCTAGGGAAAGATATATGTATTTTATCCTCATAAATGTTACATATTTACAACCAAAATTTTTTTACTGCAAAATTTACCAAAGCACAATAGCTCAAAGCTGTCCATCCTTCTAGTTAGGTTTTTGTTAAATGTCAAAACTGAGTGTCGAGATTCAATACAATTTAGTTCTTACTATAAAATGTGTCATCCTAAGGAGCGGTTCTCTTTATAGTTCACTGCACCCTCCCTCATCAACTCGTGCGAAGAGAGAGGCAAAAAAGGGATTGTGTTGTTGTTGTTAGCTTTTTGAGTGTGGACATGAATGAGGTCTTTTTGCACATTGACCCTTATACACATCATGTTAGCTGTATCACAAAATATTGAGCACATTCAAATAAATACCATATATATATATATATATATATATATATATATATATATATATATATATATATATATATATATATATATATATTGTTGTAGCATATTATATTTAAAGATTGTTGCTAATGACCCAAATGATCTTAATGTAAGAAATCATTTGTGGATTACAATTAGATTTTAAAATAGTACCATTGTTGATTTTAATAGGAGAACTTTTTTTTTTTTTAAATTTTAATCCTTTTTCTCACATTGGACTTCAACAAGATTTATAAATTCTTTCAAACTTTGTAAGTTATTTCTTTTATTTTATTTGAAAACTAAAAGAGCTTAATATGAAACTTAGTTTTAAAATGTTCATGAACATTGTCACTCTTATAGCGGCAACTATGATTAACTTTAAACTTTAAAAAACATTAAACTAATATAAAAAGATGCAAGAAACATGAGAAAGAATAAAAATCTTAGTTTCAGATTACTTTCCGTACAATATACCAACTAAAAATGCACATGTTTTTAATATACTATATATGTTAATACTGTATTAATAGAGACCCAAAATTACAGTACCGTATTTTTAATATATAAGCTGGATTACTTACACGGTGAAATGTTCTTCCCATCTTGGCGTTGTGGACTTTTTACAAACTTCAGTTTTCTTTGGTATCATACTATCAACACTAAGCTCTAGGTAGGGGTCCGGTTTGAAAAGACCGGCAGGATTCAATTTAGCTGATTGCACTGAAACAAAATCAAAAAGATATGCAAAGGTAAGTCATATGTGATGAAAGCAATTGGAATCTGATAAGGAAATGAAAATAACATGAAAGTAAAATTAGAATAATTTTTAAAATAATGACTGCACCATTGTTCTTCACCTTTTATAAAACTTTTTGAAAAAAAAAAAAAAAAGAAAAAAGTATAAATTAATTCCTTATAAAGGACAACATCAACAGAAAGAATTGCCTGGTAAGAGTAAAATTAGCCATTACTATATAGAAAATAGTCAACATATATTGACCAAACAGTGTTATTGTTGGTTAAAAAAATCTATAGCTTCCTTATTATCTTAATCTTTTCCAGGAAATTAGGCTTCTCAAGCAGACTGTTATTGCTCTTTCTAGTACTGACATGAGTTTCCTTTCAAACCTTTTGTTTAAAGTAGTGTGGAACATCAATATCTTGATTATATTATTATTTCCTTTTCTTGTCACACGTACTACTCATTTTTGTTGTTACAGTTGGAACTCTTCAAGTGATGTGGTTTTGGTTATTTGGTAAAGTTCTTTGTGACTTAATAGTGCCAGTCTATAATATCCAATAAAAAGATTGTCTTTTTCAAGACCTACAGGTTTCATTTGCTTGAAGCCATTTTTAATCATTGATCTTAGAAAATGGTTGTATAAAGCCAATAGTTTAGATATTTCTGAACAATTTGGACACTTGACATGAAATCTTAACATGACTCAGTGTTAAATGTCATCTAGTATCTTAATGATTATACACACACAAAAAAATTTTTTTTTTAAATAATAGAAGCATTAATTCATTTTTCTCTGAACTATGTCCATGACTGGATTATGACCTTTTCAGATCCCTAGGCTAATGAAATGATGGGGATCCCCTCACAGACGAAGCTACACTCTAACTTGCCCACACCTGTCTTAAATATTTTTTACGCACAATATATTTTAGCTTTACTCAAGGCCACATGGCACAGTGGATAAAGGTGTTAGTTAGATCCAGTGACAGGACCCAAAGACTGAGTTCAATACCCAGTTAAGGCAGTGGAGAACTTTCAGAGGGAAATTAACAGGAGATAACTGACATCCATTAAACATGGCACGTGGAACCCCAGTAAGTGAAATAAAGGGTTCAGTTCAACATTCCAACCACCTGAAGAAGGCTGGAGCATACAATGGCCAAAATGTTGTAATAAATATGGCAACAAAGATTAGATAAATAAGTTATAACATGTAGAAAATTAAAATCATTGCTTTAGAAAAGCTTGAGGGGGCCCCAGGCTGCAGCTTCTCCTCACCCACAGGATAATCTAGCCCTGACTGTCTCATGATCATGCTGTAATAGCTGGAGAACAGTGGGTAAGTAAGCATTTAGGTAAATCACTCTCCCATAACACTGCCCGAGTAGTCGTAACAGTAAAAAGCTATTGCACTCATTTCCAACCATGACCAGTCATGAGGATTGGCTGCAAGAGGTAATCACTATAGTAGTACATTATTAGAGTTCATGACTAATAGATCAAATTTCTAATAGACAAAAAACAAACATAGCTTCCCTACTAATTTGTGTATTAAATTCCAGTACATGTTTTTCATTTTTATAAACTTTAAATGTCAAAAGCAAAGAAACAACTCAAGGCACCAAACCGATTAATAGGAAAAATTCTTTACATTTAATCCTAAACAATGACCATAAAATAAAATAAAATGCAAAAACACTGTACAAATATTTGCAATGTAGGAACATAAGCTTCTTTTAATACACTGATAAATTTACATAGATCGGGGGGGGGGGGATCCTCAAACACATGGCCTTCAGTGACCAGTGGACTATCTTTATCTTTGCATGACCAATATTTTCCTCTTAATAAATTTGTTAAAAAAAAAAAAAAAAAAAAAAAAAAAAAAAATCCCAAATCACCAAAAACAATCACAGTAATGAAAACTTGTGAATTCAAAATTTCAGGATTATGGGTCCAGCTCAAAATGTTTTTAATTTGCTCACAGAGTCAGCCCGATTCCAAAATGGCATGGAGATATTGGAGTACAGCCTCTAGGAGTAAAGTTGAAAACAGTCAATTTTATTTTGAAACACTGTAATTTGAGAACAGTAATTTTTTTCATTTGAACATGAGCTATTGAAAGTTAGAGTTGTGTCCATTTATTTTTATCAGTAGAAGCCAATATGGCAGAATCTGAAAACAATTGCAGTAATGAAAACTTGGGAGGATTGTGGGTCCAGATCTGACCTGGAATAATCTTTGTTCATGGAGTTGGCCCGATTCCAAAACAGTAGGATATGTTGGGCTCTATGAGTAAAATTGAAAAAGTGTGGCACAGTGACAGTCACATTGTTTTCTTTTGCTATAGCAGGATATAACACAACAACTACGAAATTCAAATTCAGGGATCAGAGTCACCTTCAATAGCAGGATAAATTTTTTGTACAGCAAACAAAGACATATACAGAGTAATAATAAAGGTTAATAAAACTGTCCTTCATACTTTTGCAGTAGTAGTATTAAATTTGACCTACCCACCAATTGCAAACAGACAGTTCATAAGTTTAGAGGTCAGTGAGATCTGTCCTAGTTCAAGGAAGAAAAGAAACTTCTCACCATCACTATGTACTCTTCATGACAAGAGCAAATAAATGTACTTTACGACAATGTCACTTTTTTTTTTTTTTTTTTTAAATTATATAGTGTATGGCAGAAATACCTCCCACATAATGGTAAGACAGTATATGTGGGAAGTATTTATGCCACGTCCTGTATAACAAGAAATACATTCAACTCATATTAGGGGAAAGTATCAAATTTTTATATTCATTATACAAGTTTTGTTTTTTTTTTATCAATATACAAGATGAAAAGAGATAACTTTGGCTACTCATGTTTTTTCATAACAAGTGGAGGAACACGTCTGATCTCATATTGGAGTAGAGACAACTAACAGAATATCATGTTAGGAAGAAATTTGAGGAGATTGTTAAATAAACTGAAAATGCAGACCTACAAGTTTTTCTTTGTTAATTGAGTGACACTAAGCAACCTAACAATTAAAACACCTGTAATCATGACACTGGAGAACAAATTTCAAATTTTTGCCTACAGAATTAGATTTGGCAGTTCTATATAATTTGAGTGTGCTGAGTACAAATCTTTTTTTTTTAATACTCAGTTTTGCTCTATCAGGTCCTGATTTTTATCAGCACCCCTCCTTTTTCATTGTATTCATAAAAACGTTTTTTCTCAATACTCACTAAGTTTTTTTGCAGTTACACATTATGCCACTAGTTTTTATCTAGGTATTTGTACCTATTGCTATGGTATTGTTATATTATGTATACTTTTATATGTAACACCCTAAAAATATTTTTAATTTTTAACCAATTTTAATATTAGTAAATTAAGCTAAAAATATCAGAATTCTAGAATGTTCTTGTAGAATTCTGTAGAATATTCAAGGACAACTAAAAGAGGAAAGATTCCACCAAGATATCAAAATTATGGAGGAATGGTACCAAGTCCTCTGGAATTCTCACATGATGTTTGATTACTGCTGGTGCATGAAAAGAGACCTGCCATCAACAAACAAATATGCAAAAAAGTCCTGAAAAAGAATTTTTGCCACAGTGAAATTTTTATTTTTTATTTCAATTCATTTCTATCATTATAATGCAATTTTACTGTAGTTTGTTTCTATTCATGAAACATGAAAAAGATATTTAACACAATTGAAAAATCTGGAAAATGGTACATAGGCTGTTGACAAGAATCAGGACCTGATAATGCCAAACCGAGTTAAAATTTGTATTCAAGACACTCAAATTACCTAGAATCAAGTGTCAGAATATCATTCAATAAGTGTTACTCAGTGTTATCAAGGTTTCACAATTATGCTTTCTGTTTGAAAAGAGCTACTCATAAGATAAATTTATTACTTCCCTCTTTCTCTATTAGTCATTCTGTTTGTATATGTCCTTGAAGTTAAGGTTGCTTTCATGATTGGAGACAGGCTATCTACCATACATACATGCTTTGAATATTGCTGCCATATCTGGTCTGGCTGTATATCTTGAGAGGTTTGACAAACTTCAAAGGAGGGTCTGTGCTGTAATCGATCCTGACATCTCAACTTCAGTCGCTTTCTTACCAACATGACATGGCTTCCCTTGGTCTTTTCTACAAATCTTTTCACGGCAACTGTTCTGGTGAGCTCTTTTCACCCTAGTGCCTCAACTGCATGAATTTAAGCATACCACTTATTTCACAACTAGGTCTCACTGTTTTACTAGCTAGATGCAATTCTAATAGTTTCTTTTCTAACCCATAGAACTCCCTTCTGATTTCTTGCTTCCCTGATACCTACAATCTCCAGAAATTTAAATGGAATGCCAATCACTACTTACTTTAACCCTGTTCTTTTATTGTCCTTTCTTCACTCTTCCCCACTAATGTCTTCTCATTTCACTCCCTGTAATCCCCTGCATCCTCATGGCATTATCACCTTACTTTGGATGAAACAATTTTATATATATATATATATATATATATATATATATATATATATGGAACACAATGGAAACCTTTATAAATAATTTTAGCTTTTTAGATTTATAAACATTTTGAGTCCTGGATATGATGATAAACTAGATCCAGCAGCAAGGCCTCTGATTAGGAGGCTTTGAGGAGCATGGAACCACCTGTTATATTCTGTTGCTCCCAGGTTCACCCTGACCAAAAGTGGTAGCACCAGTTATGCCATGAGCAAATATCTAACCCCCAAACTGGAGGTTAAAATACTATGAAAATGTAAAAATAGATTTTTATTGTAAAAATACCAGCATTATTTAAAAAAAAAAAAAAAAAAAAAAAAAAATATATATATATATATATATATATATATATAGAGAGAGAGGGGGGGATGTATTGCTATATAATATACTTTGGTAAAAGAAAAAATATTACCAGCAATACATTCCTTTAAATAAATAAAATAAGAAAAATACATTTGACTCTTGACAAAAACCCTCCTTACAAAAGAACATCAATAACACCTGATCTACAAACCGATTTCTTACAGAAAATACATATTATATTCATATGAACCTATCCTAAAAATCTTGTTAGCATTAAATAAAACAAACCATAAACACATTTGTATTTGTGATTTCAGATTTATAAACACTTATTTATAATTTTATATATACAAAAGTTTCTTATTTGCTCATCCTTATTCTGTCAGATTCCAATGTGTGTGTGTGTGTGTGTGTGTGTGTTTAAAATAGGATACAGAAATCGCAAAGTTTTTAAAAAATTTGCCAAATAGAAAACACTTCATTGAAAATAGATTTGATTGGAAATCAATCAATTCTATTTTCAATGAAATATTTTACATTGGTCATATATATATATATATATATATATATATATATATATAGAGAGAGAGAGAGAGAGAGACACACACTGGGCATCTCGAGGTGGTGTAATGGCTAGCAAGCTTGTCTTGCTGGAACAGTTATGAGTAGTGAGTTTGATCCTCACTGGGTGCCCCATACTTTTGGACTTGTGCCACATCTAAGCTATGCTTTGAAAAATCTCTCTCTCTCTCTATATATATATATATATATATATATATATATATATATATATATATATATATATATATATATACACACACACAAAAATATCCTTTGTATAGATAAACATAACACATACTAACAAAATACTAATGATTTCAATTAGTGACCTACTACTATGTTAAACTAAATTAACTTCTCTGAAGACTATCAGCAAATAAGTGTGTTTCTGTTATAAGAAAAAAAAATAACAACAGATTTAATAATATACAATAACTTATTTTTAAAATTGCTTTCTCCCAATATAAATTTAACCATTTTTTTCATACAAAATTTCAAATTATTTGTCAGCAAGACTAAAGTGAGAGCGAGTGTGAAATGATTCCAGAAATTTGCTCAAGTGAGGTATAGACAGGCAAAAAGTAAAAAGAAAAAGACATTGCTTGTATACATATCTAAATACTTCTTTTGCAGCAAACCAAACTTGGTATTTTTAACTTTAAAAATGAAATAAAAATATCAAATCTATGACAAAATTCTACCCAACTGTATAATCCTCCACCACATACACATTTTTTTTTATTTGAAATATGAACCAATCAAAATGTCAGCCATTTGACCTCAACAATTATTTGAATATATGCCACCACATATCAGCTGTTGTTATTAAGTCAGATGGTGATAAATAAGCTCAAGGCTAAATAAATATATGATAACCACAATGGCTTATTGTTTAAGTCCTAGGTTACAGCAAAGTAAAGATTAGCTATAAAATAGGATTCCAAAAGTAGTAGAAAATGTGCTAGACTGATTGTAGCAATCCAACTTTTAAGTGACATTCTTATGCAGGAAATATATATATTATATATTATATATAAAACATCTGTCTACCAAGAAAACTGACTTCCATTATATACTCTCTGGGTCCAATGGGCTCATTTTATTTTATTTTTTAAATTATTCAAACCTTTGCTTTTTTGATGATATTGGGTATATATAATTATAGATGAACAAAGAATAACAATTTTAATCAAAGTTTATTCACTGAAACAAAAAAATTACAATACATCTTTGTATTTAGTTTGAAATTCAAAATTAATTCAAATTACATTTTTTTATAAATTAAAATATATTGTTGCATTTTGCACAGAATATTTTCAAATGGCTTTGGCAGACATGTTTTTGTCAAATATAACAATTTGCATTTTTTTATTCATTTTAGGACCACATAATGTGCATTTTTTTTCCCTTTCTCTCATTGGATGGTTCCTGGGCAATGCATTGCTCACTAGAGTTTGTAATTGTATCAATACCTGTGAGACCCAAATTCCTTCAGTATTTGTCCATTTTGAGATTATTTCCAGGAGATTTGGATTCATAAACAATATAAATGAAAAAGGCTGAATCACAAGATCTTATAAAACATGAACATCCTGGCTTTTGATATAAAACATTGTAGGATTAGCATTCTTTGTTCTGCTCTTTCAATTCGTTTACAAGACCAGATTTCAGACTTATCTTTCAAATAATACTTTTCACATCTCATTGAAGAGTTTGAAGAATCATTTCTATCAGTTTTGTTGTCATCATTCATATCATCATCCGATTCCAAATAAGTAATGCTGACATATTCACATTCATTATCATCTTCAGGAAAAGAAATGGCACCTATTTAGAATAAACAATATTTTTTATTTAATTAAAAATGTCAACCATAGGTCCAATGAATCCACTTGATAATAGAAGTCACTCACCAAATTTATTTTTGTTTTTTGTTCTAAATTTATTTCCTTTATGTAGATGACAGAAAATGAATAAAAAATAAGTCACAAAAAATAATATGGATAGAATAATTATAAGAGTAAAAAAATTAGTTTTGTAAAGAAATTATGGGTCCATTGGACCCATTGTTTAATGTATAAATTTATTAAAAATTATTATTTACTGTTTATTTTAAATGGAAGCAGCAGATGGAAGGTGATTAAAATTACAAATATTTTTAAAAAAAAAAGAAAAAAAAAAAAAGCATTTTAATCAAATTATCAATATCTTTAATAAGCAAAGATTATAAACAGATATATTGTCCATGTAAGTCTATCCTGAAAATTTTCCTATAGTTTGGTTAATAAAAATTTTACAGTGAAAACACTTCCTCACTTATGAAAAGAACATGCCATTTTTATGAATATTAACTATTACAAAGCAGATTTAATGAAATCTAAAAATGCTGATTAACAATGACTTATTTTATCAACTGTGAAACAAAGAAAAAATGCTAAGGCAGATTATAATTACAGAAATTTCAGCAGTTAGCATGTTCCAAAATCAAATTATTTAAGCAAGTTTTGTATTTACAACTTGAAAGAGAAACTGAATGCAAGATGGAGTAAATGTTTAGTATTCAAAATGTCTGCAGAAAAATGCACAAACTGTAAAAGACTCTTTCAGTAAAAACATATATACATGTCTACACTGAGGAAGGAGTTAAAATTAGTAATTTTCATTATCATTTCATTCATTTTATTTACTTTTATCACAGCTGTCAATTCACAGTTAATTGGCATTATAGACTGAAAAAAATAAACAAACAAAAAATAATCCTCCAATGAAATAAAAACTCAATTTTTTTTCAAAAAGTCAGTTTTTATGGGACAAGTGTTTTAACAAATAAAACCATAAAGACAGCTAGCTATGAAAACTCAAATCTAATCACACTGTAAGAATAAAATGTTTCATACACTATGAATTAGTGCAGCATTTCTCAATCAGTGCACCTGGACACATTAATGTGCCCTGAAAGGTAAGCTAGGTGCATTCCAAGTTAACAGTAAGAGTAATTTATAAATTTTTATATTTAAAAAATCTTAGGGATACCATGCACATGGCTTCCATGTCTAAATCATATCTTTGTCATTTGATATTTTAAACAGGATGCTAAATTCCTTAATCTTTAAGATGAAGTAGATAATCCTTTTACTTTCCTCAATGGATTTAAATCCGTCATTATTAGCCTCTCTAAAAAAAAAAAAAAAAAAATAAAATAAAATAAAAAAATTTATTTATATATATATATATATATATATATATATATATATATATATAAAATCAGCAGATTCTTCATAAATACCTTTAAATGAAAACTGTACCATTAATCGTCTTTGGGAATACTAAAGTTAAGTTCCATATTTTCAAATTTCATGGTCATTTTTTTTTCCTTATTAAAATTTAAAGTGCATTCCAGAGTTTTAGTTATTCTACAAATGTGCTCTGAAGTAAAAAAAAAAAAAAAAAAAAGAAAAAAAAAGAAACACTGAATAAAACTACAAATATTTTTACTTAAATTCACAAACCCCAGAGAATAGAAAAATATTTAAATATAATCAAAATGTTTTTTTTTTCACTGTATTAAGGAAATAAATTGTTAATTTTGGTATTAGGGGTTTATGAGTTCATTTTGTTTTATGACATATCAACATGTCAATGGGCTGTTTAATGCCAACAAGATTTTTAGAATAGATTCATTTGTTTGCTTAGCAGCATATCAACTTCTTATGGGTCATTTAATGTTGTATTTTAATTGAGGGGGGGGTAGTATTAGTAATTTCTATTACAAAAATGTATTGCTGTATTTTTACTATAGAAATATATTTTTATACTTTCACAGTGTTTTGCACACACTTTGGGGGTCAACTATTTGACTTGAGGTGGTAGCACCCGTCAGGTCAGAGTAGACTTAGGAACAATAGCAATTAAGAGGTGGTTCCAGGCTCCTCAAAACCCCCCAATTAGAGGCCATGCAGCTGAACGTAGTTTATCGTCATACCCAAGAGAGATTTTGATATTAGATTTTTTTTTAGTTTTCCTTTATTTCACAAAGTCTTCACTGTGATTTCAATTTATTTCTCTTCAATTTTGTTCTATCTATGTACCTTGTCCCAGACGATCATAGTTCTCCACAGTTTTCTACCTCATGAGACTCTCAGCAGTTTTTCTCTCTTTGTTAAGCCGCACTCCCGGGACTCCATTCTACCATGCATCCACAAAGTTGTCAGATAAATAGATCACTGCCTTCTCCTGTCTCTTTTGCCCTCAATATGCCTTGTAAGGTTTTCCAAGCCCTCCTTCTTCAATATGCCCAAGGAATTTCAGTTGTCTCTTCCTGATTCTGAGGATAAATATTCTTTTTGTTGCCATTTTCTTTAAGACCTCCTGAGTATCCTTCTGTAGAACCACATTTCTACTGCCTGTAGTTTTTTTTTCTCTCTCTCATCTGTAGGGGAATTGTCCAACATTCACTGCCATATATTTTATGTTTGAGGATAGATGCCACATACAATCCAGTACTCTTTTCTTTGTTTCTAACATTTTTCCATTTCTCAGCACCTTGCTTAGATTTTGAAGTGCTTTTTTGACAAGTCTGATATATGTTTCAATCTTGGTGCCACATTTTCCATCCAGTTAAAATGCTTCCCAGATATCTGAACTTCTGCACTTGCTTGATCTTTATATCTTAGGTTTGTAACTCACATCTTGGGCTTTTTCTCTTGCCAATGACCATACTTTCTGCCTTGTTGCATTTGATGGTTCATCCATACTGGTTTGAAATTGAATTGGCTTACATTGAGCATTTGTTACCAATTTAACAAATATAAACATCACCCATGCTTATTATTTTGGCCTATATATATATATATATATATATATATATACACACACACACAATAATTATTGTTATCCATAATCCAACAAGGGTTTATGATCATGAGTCTTTTAACCCATTAGTCAGAGGAGCAACACATGTACTGTAGTTATAGTCCAACATTCTCCAGAGTTTTCCTTCTAAAACTAGTTGCCAACCAAGACTTAGAGCCCAGTCCATGCTGCTATTTACACATAGCTAAGGAGAGAAGAGATTCATACTTTTCCCAATGGCACATGTACTTAAGTGAATGCAATGAACTCGACTGGAAATTGAACTCTGCTCTCTGATTTCTCATTCCAAGCCAATATCCATTACACCACCTGCACATCTAATAAAGATTAACATATCAAAAAAAAAAAAAAAATCAACCTAATTATCCTTATTGTGCATTAACTAATTAATTAAGAACAAAAAAATTTAAAAAGATGAGAAAAAATAAAAATTTAATTCCTGAATATGCCTCAAGAACCGACTGCCATCATTTCACCTCATTAAGTCAGGGCACATGAACCCTTGGTTTAAACAGGTGGAGTCAGTATTGTGTAAGCTGCGCTCCACCTAAAATCTTGCCTAGTATAAACCAGAAGATTTCACACTTCCCACAACTATTGTGAGAGGGCCTGTAACAATTGTGGAAAGCCTTGGGGGAGAAGGAAAAAAAAAAAATCACACACACACACACACACAACCCAAAGAAGAAGTCAAGTCATGACATTATGGACAAGTTAAGACTTTAGAAATATCCAGGCTCTTAATATAAAACATTCTGAATCAATTCTCAAAAAGGACTCAAGATAAAAAGACCTTGTACCATTCTTATCTTCAGATAAGCAATCCTTTCAGAGATGAAAATCACTTGAATAAATTCATAAATAAAATACAATTCTCAACCAAGTATTTATGCGAATGACAACTATTTACTCCTGTCTTAGTAGCAAAATATGCTGACAGGTTTGACAAAATAAAACTGGTAAAGGCTCTCAAAAAAGACTTTCAGTCAGTGGTTAGTTAACTAAGGCAAGGAATAGCTTGTAAATTTTAAAGCCTCCAAAACAAAACTGCTTTCATTTAATCACCATAGACAACCTTTTCTGCCTGTCAGGAGTTCTTGGGCTCACATTCTCCACTAACATTAAGTGGAGGAATTATATTGAATCAATTGCTGCATCTACTGTTAGGAAAGTTAGTACATGGAGTTGTGCCAGATAATTTTTATCATTAGAATCTATCTTGCAGATTTATAAAACTATCATTCCTCTGTGCATTGAACATTGCTACCATATCTGGTCTGGTGCTCATACTATACATCTCGAAATCCTTGACAAATTCAAAGACAGGTCTTTAATGTAATTGATTCTGACCGAACATCTTGACTTCAGTCACTTTCTTACCAGCATGACACGTCTTCCCTCTGTCTTTTTTTCTGAGCTTTCCTCCCTGGTGTCTTGACTCTATGAATGTAAACATGCTACTAGATTGACATCTAAGTATCACCATTTTATTATCAAACTAGTGAAATGCAACCATCTGTTCCATTCTAAGCATTTTTTTCTTGCACTTCTTGCCTGTAGAATTCCCTCCCAATTTCTTGCTTCCCTGCCAAATAAAATCTTCAAAAATTTGAATGAAATGCCATCTGAATACAGTTCCTTTCTTGTCTTTTATCCTCACTAAAGTCTTATTTTCTTTCACTCCCTACAGACTCCTCTTTGTTTATATTTAAGTGGCATTATCATCTTGTTTGGGGTGAAATGATTATTAAAAAAAAGAAATTGTTATAACCATTTTTTTTTTAATTTCTAAAGCAAGTAGGACGCAACAAACACTGACCAAGTACTCTCCTAGTCCCATGACATTTATGGGTGTAAAAACATACCAGCTTTCAGCAATTGTTTTTGTATTTCAAAAGCACAGTTTTACAATATGTAGAGCATATTTGGGAAATGGACTCCACACTGCACCTATTAGTTTTCAAATTAATCAATTGAGAAATCAAATCTACTGATGGTGTTTGAAGTTTGGGAGGTTATAATAACCATTGTCAAAAAGAAAACTGAAAGGGAGCAATCAAAAGTCACTCCCCACCCATAGAAAAAAAAATTACTCTTAAAAAGGTCTTGAAGTACCAAAACAAAAAGAAAAAAAAAAGATTAATGCTATAACTGAAATACTTTTCATTATTAAAATTATGCCTCAATATTTGAACCATAAAAATTTAAAAATAAAGAAACAAAAAGAAAAATATTAATGCTTCTGTTGAGAAAAATTTACAGACTTTTAGTGATTTTACAAAAGTTTTGTATAGTTTCTCAGAACTAAGAAAACGGGAAGGATTCCATCAACTGCCAAGAAGAAGGTAAGCAGTGAACAAGTTTCTACTGACAGACATTTTGATTTTTTAAATTATATTCTTTCCACAAAGAGATTTGAAAGTCACCTGCTAATAACAAATATCACACAGGACTGCTCTAAGTCTCTAATTTTATCATTACAACAGACTATACAATTTTATCATTACAACAGACTATACAATTTTATCATTACAACAGACTATACAATTTTATCATTACAACAGACTATACAATTTTATCATTACAACAGACTATACAATTTTATCATTACAACAGACTATACAATTTTATCATTACAACAGACTATACAATTTTATCATTACAACAGACTATACAATTTTATCATTACAACAGACTATACAATTTTATCATTACAACAGACTATACAATTTTATCATTTACAATTTTAGATTACAACAGACTATACAATTTTATCATTACAACAGACTATACAATTTTATCATTACAACAGACTATACAATTTTATCATTACAACAGACTATACAATTTTATCATTACAACAGACTATACAATTTTATCATTACAACAGACTATACAATTTTATCATTACAACAGACTATACAATTTTATCATTATAACAGAATTCCTTCTTGGTTAAGCTAAGAACTTTTCAGCACTTCCTTGTAAAACTAATTTGTTTTCTGAAATTATTAGAGTACATTGTATATAAGAATGAATTAATATAATTCCATTTCTTGCTTCTTATTTCAACAGACACAGAACAACCAAAAGAAAACTAGGCTTATTAGTAAATGTTTCTGTGTTTTCCTTTTTCATTTCATGAATCCCATCTTTTGCAGACTTTAAAAATTACATGTCCACAAAGATTTATAGAGAGATTAACAAATTAAATATTGCATAGCTGGAGATGTCAATGGTGTGTGTTCATAAGCGTAATGCACTTTCTAATACCTATGCATGAAATCAGGGGAAAAAAGTCTTGTTCGCTCAAAGTGGAATAATGAAGTCCAAATAGAATAAGTAAATAAATCTAATTACATGTAAATTACTAAATAAATGTCATGACAAAAAAAAAATGGTGAATAAAGACCTAACTGCCAATACAGCTTGCATGATACCTTTGAAAACTTTGGCTTTAGTTTATGTTTATTTTCTATATAAGCTCAAGTAACAAATTTTTATATGCCAAATTTTTTTCAAAATGTGAACCATCATGGCCCTCCTTAATTTCCTATCTTTTATTTCTTTAAAATATTTCTTTACCAACCTTCTACTGCCATCTACACACACACAGGCTACTTATTGTTTTCTCACTGCTTCACTTGCTTTCAATGTCCTGTGAGTGTTAAATTCTACTTGATACTCGGTGGGGGGGGGGTCTTAACATTTCTACACTGTAAGATAGCTTTTAAAACACTTTAAATTTTTTTTGTACTTTATGAAACGTAAGACTGCTAAATGTTTCAGCATACTTGAAAATCATTAAAATATTAATCCATTATCTTATGCCAAGGAAATTAGAAACTGCTTATAATTTCACCAATATTTTGAGGCAATTCCTGCATAACTATATTTTGCTTTTTCACACCAAGTAAAGTAATAATGCCACTAAGACACAACAGGATGGGGGGTGTCTACTGAGAGTGAAAGAGAATGAAGAGACTTTAGCAGGAACCAGTGAAAAACCCAATCTCTAAACAGGAAACAATGGCTAAATCTCTACCCCTGTTCAAAAAAACAGGAGGAGGAATGTGAATCAGGTGGTAAGCGAACTTATCTACTCCTAATAATGTTACATGGTCAATTCAATAGGCAATTGAATCACGCAAAGATGTGTTGGATCAATTTTATAGATTTCTTTTACTTCAGTACTAAGAGTAGGAAAACAACCAAAGGTTAAAAGTCTTGTTTTTGATATGCCAGCTCCCATAACAACAACAACAAAAGTATTGCCTGAATGATTTGAGAAATATTTTCATTCTAATATTATGTTTCAACATTTACAGGAAAAAAAAAAGAAAAAAAAAAAAAAAAGAAAAAACTCCACAAAATCAGTTTTCAACAGCTTCGGCTGAAGATACCATCATTTACATTGAACTCCTTACATGCAAGTAACTTTGTCAAAAGTTAATTTCTTTGATTTCTTGCTTTAAGTGGACATTGATGCCTCAGGCAAGTTTATCCCATGTTTTCTTAATAGTCTCATTGTATACAAACCAACATTAAATCTACCATTTGTCCATGCATTGAATATTGCTGTCATATCTAGTCTGGTGCTCTGATTATATATATCTTAAGATTCTTGACAAAATCCAAAGAAGAGTTTGTAATATTATAGGTCCTGACCTGGCATATCGACTTCAGTTACTTTCCTACTGCCATAATGTAGCTTCACTCTGTCTTTTCTATAAACATTTTCAAGACAATTCTTATGAGCTTGCCTCCTTCGTACATCGACCTCATGAATTTAAGCATACTGCTATGTCTTATGTTACTGCTAAATTAGCTAAATGTAGCCATAAGTTCTATTCTAACAGCTTCTATTCTTACACTTCTCACCTGTGGAACTCTCTTCTAGTTTTTTGCTTCTCTGGCACTGATGATCTTCAAAAATCGCAGTCTTCTGTCATCTTGAATCCGGCTCTTTTATTGTCCTTTCTCCTCATTCTCTTTGACCTTGCATCTTATTTTCCCCATTGAAACTCTTACTGTCATCACATCCTCGGATAGACCATTATTAAAAGGAGTTCATAGAATGCTCCATAAGGAATGAGAGGAAGTAAATCTGAAGGGTCTGTTTACAAAACTCCAGAGTCTCGATGCTGAAGGTAACATCAATCAGCTAAGTGACAAATTTAACATTATGTATATTAAAGAAAAACCGACTACATTTGCATAACCTGCAGACAACTTGCCAAAAGAACTAACACCTTAATCAAGAGAAAAACTTGAAGAAAGAAAGCAAATTGAAAATGACCTAAAGGCAAACACCTAACAACTCAGTAAAGAAAAGATTTCCTAGAGAAAGTAAAAAACACTTCACAATGTTAACTCCTATCAAAGGACAGCCTGAACATCACAAGAGCATGAAACTCAAGTAACAATTTGGACTGTCATATATATATATATATATATATAATGAATTCCTTAAACTTGTACTAAAGGCTGTCAACACTATCTGGTTGTAAGAAGGATATTGCAGGTTGACAGTTGCTTTGACATGACAGATTTAAGATTATCCAAATGATATGAATATTCCTTTGAAGTCAGGCTGTTGAGAGCAATAGTGAGACAGACTGTCTCTTACAATTTTATTCTATGATAACCTACAAAAAAAGAGTAGTGGTTTTGTTTGTTTTGTTAGAAATCCAATTAGATTTTAAAGAAAAATACTTTGAATAATATATCAGGTTATTTATTTGTGTTAAAGTCTGAGCTTAAGCAATTTCCTTAATCCTGGACAATCTTAAAATATTTACAAAACATGCTGATTTGTTCAACTTATTCCTGAAATGGTAAGTTATTGTAGTAATCAAAAGCCGCCTTTTTTTTTTTTTTTTCAACAAATATAAAACAAGAAAATAGTTCTATTCTTAATTGTTAAAAAAGAAAAACAATTTCAAATTTATATTCAATCCCAGGCAAAACTCCAATATTTCAAACCTTGATTTTCAAATCAAGTAGGATTTTGTTAACTTTAAGATTAGCCTAACAACTTTAGTTCTACCAATTCCCTTGGTCTTGTTCTCAGTTAAATAACAACTAGCATCAATAGCGGAATAAAATTTGCAAAAAAAAATCTGTCTTTTTTTTACAAGTTCTAATTAGTGAAGTGAAATTAAATTATGAAAATAACAAGCAACCTGCATTAAAGACAAACATTATTAGAAATAGTTTTTGTTTCTTTTTTTTTGTGTGTGTGTGTGTGTGTGTGTGTGTGTGTGTATTGCTTTACACACACACACACACACAATTTGCTACACAAAAGGTGTTTAATGTTGAACAGAAAATGCTAACTCAATGTAGTCAAGACTTTCTGCTACTCTTTATAAACAAGATTTACATGCCTAAGGGAACGACTTCAAAAAGGGATGGTGGAAACTAGATATTAGAGTATTTTTTTTTTATCTTAAATATAAAATCAAAGACTTCTAATTTATAGATAACATTTCTATATATGTATACATATACAAAAATAAAATGAAAAAAAGGTTCTAACCAAAAATGGAATTGTACTCGAACATTAACCTCAAAATAAATCATACAGAAGACAAAGTTTTTTTTTGTTTTTTTGTTTTGCAGTGGGCTTCATCCTGTACAAAACCCAGAGGCCAGATGAGGTTGCAGAATAAGAGGAACAGCTTATGCAGATAAGTGTGGAAGATAACGGTTAACCCTAGATGGGTCAAGACTGTAGTCATTGGAGAAGCAGCCTCTTGAGAGCCACAAGGCATTATTTCATGAGAAGAAATTAGTTTGGTTTGGTTTGTTTTACAGCATATCAACCCATTGAGTCATTTAATACCGAAATTTAATGTTTTTTAAATAAAGTCTTGTATTTAAACTGTCAAAATTTTTTATTTTCCATAGTACTGTTGGTTGTTAGTGGTTTTTGGGGGTTTTTTTTAACATATTTTTGAAATCAACTTAATTTCTCTTAGGAATCGAAATATGTAAAATGAATCAGTATTTTTGAAAAGTTCTTTTAAGTTTCCTGTTTTTAAGCAGATTGAATTAAAATTACTACAGTTTGTCAGTGTGTCTTTTATGGTGAATGGCTTGTTTTATGGCATATCATTCCATTGGGACCTTTAATGCCAAATGGGAAGAAATTACTTGAGCGGAACTGACCAGGTGAATACGAAAGGAATAAGGTTGGTTTGCTACAATGGGTGTTGGCATGGCAGGCCTTAACCATGAAGGTTAGAATTGGTGGAACTAATATAGTAATAGAAATAGAGCAGCAAAAGGCTTGCAACATCGCATCTGTGTTGCAGAGTGGAAAATAGATTGCTGCCTACAAGGACGTGGAGATGCTCTTCCCACCCCTCCTCCCCCAAGGATGAAAAATGATTACTGGGCAGCTCTCACTCATATATGACAGCCATATTGCATTTTCAACCTGATCCGGCTCTTGTAAAGATAGAGGATAGCATAAGGAGTCAGGTACTTCCTGGAATAATACAGGGATCCAACCATTTTCCCAGCATCTTTATGTATGTACAAGTTTCACTACTTATAAATCAGATGATTGTAGAAATAAAAAAAGTAGCAAAAAATTGCTTTTCAAAGATGAAATTAAAAATCTATTTAGAAAGAAATTAAGAATTATAATAAAAAAAAGGAAGAAAAGACTGACTAAGTGGGTTTCTTTAAAGAAACTGAGATCAAATTTGTTTTAGATGACGCTAAAAAAAAAAAAAAAATAAAAAAAAAAAATAAAAAAATAAATAAATAAATAAATAAATATTGTGATTATTGAATTTATAATCCAGGAAAGAAATATAGAAAAAGTACATAGAAAAAAAATACAGTCACACATAAAACAGAAAACAAGAAAACCCCCACTTTTTTTTCAAAAATGTAATTTGGATGTAATAGTTTCAGTTTTTTTTATTAATAATTGCATAAATAACAAAGTTAAAGTATAAACCTACACAAATAATTCCCACTATTAAAAAAAAAAAAAAAAAGGTGAAGTAAGAAAATAATATAAAAGTCTCAAAACATCATGTGATATATCAATCAGTCAGTCAGTTATGTGCCATGCATGATATACGCTTAGGCAATCATCTTTTGATACATGACTGACAAGGCAGATTTTTTTCCTGCAGTAGGTTGCCATTTCTTCCTGTGGTAGACCAGTGGTCATCCAAGGCTATAGAACCCGGTCTGTCCTGCTATTTACCCATAGCTCAGGGGAAAAGAAGAGGATTCATACCTTTCCCAAGGGTATTAGCACGTAAGTGAATGTAATGGATTTGACTGGAATTTGAACTCAGCTCTCCAATTCCTCAATTGGAGTTGCTATCCATTACTCCACTATGCCTTCAGTGTTGCTATTTCAATACGTCTTATATCAACTTCACTTTCATTATTGTTATATTAAAAAAAAAAAAAAAAAAAAAAATGAGTTGTCTACAGATTGTCATTTCCAATATTAATCTTTTCCCACAATTTACCTTGATTAGAAAGTTTTATATAAAATAAAATACTTTTTAAGACAGGTTGAGTATCAGTTATTCAAAAACTTCCAAAATCCAAGAGTTTTTGAGGTGCTAACATGACTTTCTACAAATTGAAAATTTCAGAAATCAACATGGCTGCCCTCAGCATGATTATTGGATTACAGCATTACAAATAAAATATTGACTTTTTTTCAGTTTTCATTACATTTAACTGTAATCAGAATCCGTTTTGTTTTTATACAAATCCTGTACCTGTATGTATTGTAACATTTTAGTCAAAACACATTGTTCATACAGACTGATAGCTTATTGAATTTTCCTTCTCACACTAATGTCATCGATGATGTAACTTCTCCCTCTAGTTTCTTACACTAGAGGTAGAAGTAGTGTTTGGTGTTCACATTTATGTATTTTTTGCAAGTAGTGATCACGTATTTTTCTATACGTTCTGTACGTATAGAAAAATACGTGATCAGTACAAAACCTATTTTATGCAAAATCTTAATTTCCCCACTTAAATCCATGTGAGCATGACATGACTAGCATCATTACCTGTATCTGTATGTACATAAAATTTATTAAATTTTATATAAAACTACTTCCGGGGTATATGTTATTTTATATAAAACTACTTCCGGGGTATATGTTATTTTATATAAAACTACTTCCGGGGTATATGTACAAGCTGTGTTATGAAATGTAAAAGGGATATTGTGTTTATGCTTGAGTTCCATTCCCAAGCTGTCCCATTTTATAGATGCTATATACAAATTAAATAGTGTTTATTCCAAAATCTGAAAAAAAAAAAAAATCTAAAAAACAAAGCATTTTCAGCCCTAAGAATTTTGGATAAAGGATTCTCAACCTGTACTTACCAGTGATTTGCAACAAATATGAAGATCTATTTCCATCTAATTGCAAATATCTTAAAAAATAAAAATAAATAAATTTACAAGGACTTTTGAAAGATTTACTTACCAGTAACTTGCAGCTGGCAGTACTGTGGACTGGAACTGCCAGCTGATGCCTCCCCCATGCTGTCAAACTTTCAGTGGAGAGACTTAGCTGAGAATAGAAACAAGAAAATATCAGATGGGTAATCAGGTGCAATAATAAAAACAGTATATCAAAATGAAAATAATACATAAAGTGAAAGTCATAAAATAAATTTATTCAAAGTCATTTCAAAATAATCAAAATATCACATAGTTATGATACCAGAAAGAGCAACACAATTGCAAAAGGAGGTATATCTGCATTTTAGAGATTATGCAAAAGCATTTGATAAAGTCATTCACTGTTAGAAGTGTTAGATAACCTTGACGTATTTGGGAATGCTACAAGAATAATCCAGAACTTCTCACCAAAACTCATTCAACCTATACATTAATTACAAGAGAATTAGAAGTCCTACCAGGATTCATTATTGGTGGCCAAAATCTTAACATATATACATAACATATAAGATATACAGCAGATGACAGTGTTGATAGCAGGCACAGAAATTAAACTACAGGAACTCCTACATAAGATAGTAAAGGAAAAGTGAGAAGAAAGGACTAAACATAAATTGTAAGAAGGCAGAATGTATAGTCATCAGCAAAAGGGACAACCCAATATGCAAGCTACTAATTGGAGATGTCAAAATCCAGAAAGTATAAAAATGTATATCTGGGAAGCATCTTAACAGAGGACAGAAGGTGCAACACCAAAATGCATTGGGATAGTGAAAGCCAAGTATTAAAAAACAGAAAAATTAGAAACAAAGAAAAGATTACATTATATCAGTCCTCTTACATGGCAGTGAATGCTGGACAATCTTCTCACAGATGAGGCAACTTGAAGCAATGTGTTTCTACAGAAGGATGTTGAGGATACCAGAGACTGAACATTAGTTTTAGAGAAAATGCAAACAAAAAGGACACTTATCAGAAACACACAGTTGAAATTTCTAAGGTACATAATGAGGAAAGAGGATTTAGAAAATTTGATACTCACAGGATATATTGAAGGCAGAGATTGGGGGAGATAGCAAAAGACAAAATTTACTAAGAACTGCAAAAGCAAGGAAGTTGTGAAGAGCCATGATCATCAACATTCTGAAGGGACATGGCAGAGAATATATGAAAAATATATTTCGTTTTCAAGACCCTATTTATTACTAATTGCAAATGAATAACTGCCAGTTGTACAGTTGATTGTACAATTTCTCTCTCTAATTGTTATTCACAGGAAAGTAAAGATTTGTATTATGTTACGGATTTTTTTGAAAGGAGATATATTTAATTGCATGGTTTTCAATAACTGACATGTAAATCTTTTATTTTAGAAAAATTAAAAAAAAATATATATATATATATATATATATATATATATATATATATATATATATATATATATATATATATATATCTTTTGACTGGAGAAATAACAAGAGGCTTTGGAAGGCAAAGAAAACCCAAAAAGAAATGATATTAAGTGCACTCCTAGATTTTCCAACATTTCTATTTCATGACTTATCAAATTTACATTTAAAAGACCATTCATTACTCAGCAATATTATTTACATGCTTGTGTTTTGGGATTTCATTTTTTTTTTTTTATATACACACAGCACAGTCAAAGCATTTCACATATTTAAATTTGAACCAAAAATAAATATGAAACTTTTTATATATATATATATATATATATATATATATATATATACATAATTAACATTTTGGTAATGTTTAATTTTCATGATTACAAAAGGAAGGGGGAGCAGTGTTAGTTATTCCCTTGACACCACTATTACTGTATACCCTTTTGACTCCTTTGGCAATGTTTGTTGTTTTAATAAAACCCAAACCTATGAAAATAGATTTATACATTTTCTTTATTCTCAAGATTGATAAAGATGTTAATCACTATTGGATTGAATAAAAAAAAAAAAACTTGTTTTCATGGTTTATAAAATGCTAAATAATAAAATATTGCATTGTAGTTGGTTTGCATATTTTGATAATTTTTGAATAAAAAACTTTTTGCCAAATTTATTTCTTTATAAAATAGTAAATCTTTATAAAAGGTAAATGAGAAATATCACATTTTACTTGGTTCACATATTTTTATAATCTTTTAAGTAACCATTGGCAAGAGAGTCAAAAGTGTATACAGTAATGACGGTGTCAAGGAAATAACCATCCTTTTGACACAGTTTTTTTTTTTTTGGGCACAAAAGATAAACATTGTCAATGCATAATAATACCTGAAGTCAGGTTTCCTTTCCTTTTGTCTAAAAAAAAAAAAAAAAAAAAAATCAAATCTATATATTCCACATAAGAAAAATGAGCAAATTTGAATATATTTTTTCCTTTGTTTTTGTGAGAAAATCTTTGATAATCAATGCTATGATCATAACACCATTTTTATTATGTTGCATATGCATGCATAATCAAGTTAAGAAAAAAAACAAATCTGCAGGACCTCTTACACAAGGTAATAAAACACAGGAAGTAAGGATTAATCATCAATTGTAAGAAGACAAAACGTATGATCATTAGCAAAAGGAACAGCCAGACAGAGATCAAATTGAAGACAAAAAAAAAAAATACAGAAATTTAATTATCTGGGAAGTGTTTCAACAGACAACAAAAAAAAGGGGGGGGAGAAACCTGAAGTTGCCTTCAAATAGTGAAAGATACAAACAATGCTAAACAAAGAAACATGAAAATTTCATTGGAAACAATAAAGAGTGCTGAATAGTTATAATATCAATCTTCCTATATGGCAGTGAATGCTGGACAATTTACTCACAGATAAAGAGGAGATTTGAAACAACAGATATCCGCTTCTACAGAAGGATTCTGAGAATATCATGAACAGAACATGTGAGCAAGTTTTAAAGAGAAAAAAGTGACAAGTGACTTGTACTTAGAATAAGACAGACAATTGAAATTTCTGGAATAGATGAGGAAAGAGGGATTGGAAAATCTGACACTCACATAACATATTGAAGGCAAGATTAGCAGATGGAAATACTGAGTGAACTACTTAACAGAAACTGAGAGGAATAGTTAGGAGACAGAGAATTATGAAGAATAGAAAACTATGGAGAACCATGATCACCCACATTCTGAATAGACATGGTACAAAAGAAAGAAAAACAAGTTTTTCCACATCCTTCAAAACAAATGCAAATCAGGTTTGGGAAAGTAAAACTATATGTGGCCTACAATTTATGCAGTGAAATTTCTATCAACAAGAAAGTGATATGAAATATCAATTACTTTGATAAACTAAATATGATTATTTGGAACAAATATTCAAATGTCTTACACAAAGATTTTTTGATTAGGAATTTTTGACTTTTTGATTTCTCGTGCTTCTTGTTTCTTCTCCAATTCTCAAGTGATTGTTAGTCTACAATGGCACAAATCAGAGATCAAGAATAAGATTTCAGCAAGATCTGAACAGAGATAATTTATTCTTGGAAACATGTCCAAACATGGCAGCTCTTTACCAATTAGGTCAAAGATTTTAACTCAGATAAAAAAAAAGCCAATATAATCTTTTCCTTCTCCAATCTCTAATGTGTAATCAGGATAATGCTTTAAGAATATTACTAAGACTTTAACCAACATTATTTGATAACGATAGTTTTAAGAATAATATTGCCATGACTAACCAACACCAAATAAAAAAAAATAATCACAAAGATAAATCCAGATAGTCTAATGAATTGATTGCTTGTGTCATTTATAGAAGTGAATCAAAGAAAAAAAACTTTCGTAACTTAAAAAGTAAATTTTTAAAAAGTCACATGGCACAAATCTCCTTTGGATTGACAAAAATGTTTTTTCTCTTGTATTACATAGGAATGACAATTTTGCTCTGAACAAAAGTATGACAGAAGAAAAATATTTTCATATAAAAGATACACATTCCAAAGAAAAGTAAATAAAAATAGCATTAGATATAAAAAAAAAAAAAACAATATAAAATTATTATTTTATAAAAAATATGCAGGAAAATCATGGTTTTACTATTTTAAGTTTTTGATGAATCATTATTCTTAAGTTGATTGATTTGTTTCTATAACAACATAACCTCTTATGGGTCATTTAATGCTGAAATTTAATTTTCTTTGGAGCTTGGAAGTAATAAAAATGTCATTCTGCTTTCACAATTGAATCAATGGTAGATGATACTCAGCTTTTGTGCATATACATATTTCTGTGGACATGATTACTAGAGGTGGTGATGTGTGTTTTATGTTGTTTTTTTGAAGTTATATTATGGAATATAGTTTAATTTAATTATCAGATATTATATGACAATGACATGAAAGAGTTCTTTTATGTTGGTTATTTGGTAGTATTTTAAATGGTTTGGATGAAGCCACTATAATTTGCTAGTATGCATGTATTGTTGCTAATTTTTTATATAAAAATGTATTACTGGTATTTTTACTATAAAAATGTATTTTTATACATTGTGTTTTGTTTAGGGGGTTAACTTACTCATTGCTAGGACCCTAACATGTGCTACCACCTAGGGTCAGGGTGGACATGGGAACAACAGCAACTAAGAGGTGGTTCCATGCTCCTCAAAACCTCCAATCCCCCAATCAGAGTCCTTGCTGTCAGATGTAGTTTATCATCATATCCAGGACTAATTAATGGTTGAATAACCTCTTTGCAAGTTTTATGACTATAAAATACCTACGGAAATTCCCCTTTTGCATCATTAAATATTTGAGTATATCTAGCTAGTATTGCATTAACAATCATCCGTGTGAATGCAGGTCATTATTTAAAGAAGTAAGAGGGTACAAATGAAAAGAGTTAAAATTGACAAGTTTTCCATTTCACAGTAAACAGATATTAAACTCTGTTTTTTTCTTACTGAAACCAAACAGACTCTGGTATGTCTTTTACATCTGCCCTTGTGATCATAATTGAATAATCCATTATTTATGAGAAATAGGCAGAGTGTAACATATATGCTAAATAAGAAACAACCAAAATTATAATATGAGGAGTGAATTAAATAGCTTTCATAGGATTCATACTGAAGATTGGATAAACATTTCTCACAATCAAAATAGCATTTCTGATTATATATTTTAGGAAAAATGTTTAGTAATTCCAATAAAGAAAACACTGTATTTGAAAAAATATATAATAATAATGGACAATAAAATATAATAGATTGCAATTTTTCCCATTAAAACAAGTGGTATGGGAATGAAATGAAAAGTGAAAATCCTCTTAATGCAAAACAAGTTATTTTCTCACAAAAAATACAATAAGATAGGACTAGATTTGTAACATAATAGATTATGTACAAAGCTACAAATTTATATGATCTGAAAATATAATCCAAATACTAAATGCCCCAGAAAAGAGAGACTCTTAAATGACCTTTCAAAAGTGATGGGTATTCGTCAATGGAGACATACAAAAACAAGCTGACAAAACCAATGTGTGTCCATTGGTAGATGTTAATCATCTTTACACCAAAAATAAAACAGAAGCATATATTCTTTTTTGAAATCAACTTCAGTTGATAAGTTTTCAAAAGAGATTTCTAAAGAATAACTGAACACCACTGGGTATGTTTTAAAATGATGCTCAACAAAAATATTAATATGATATAAGGAACCAATGTAAGTTATACATTAGTATATGATAAAATAAAAAACAAATAGGAAACGTATATCAATCTAACACATTTCACCTGTATTAAAACTTCAGAGATTGAGAGAAATAAACAAAAAAACAAAAACAATGGTATTTTCAATTTTGTTTGGGGAAGTTCTCCTTAGTCACATGTATTAAAACCGTAAATAATTCTATATGTATGAAAATTTGTAAAGATTCTTGTATGTCTAAGCAGGTATCAGATGGTAATGTGTATTCATAATTGTGTATGTGTGTGTCTAGTGAGAGTTCTAATATCTTCACTTTTGTACAATCATTCAGCAGGGTGGCACTTCATTCAAATCTAGGGCTGATCTTTTTAAGCATGTATTCTTTGTATTATGTTATACAAGTTAGATTCTTTAAGAATGGACTCAAAGAAAGATGGCAATGTAATGTAATGTTTTAGGTGTATGTTTATAGTTGGTAATAATGTTATTAAATTTTCAAAATATTTTCTCCTTAAAGAATTATATTCTGCATATTCATGGACAAGCTTTTTGGTGTCGCTATTAAAGAGAGAAAATTACTGCGTTGATTCATATTTTATTCCGAATACTTCAACATTAGCACAATGTCATCATCAGGATGTTTATTTTAAAGCAAATATTGTAGTGTTCATCATTTTCAAAGATAAAATTTCTGTGTTCATCTGAAAGTTAAATTTTTTTTTTACTTGGGAAATGAAGAACGCTGTGTGATTGGCTTGAGTAACACTTCAGGGGAGGTAACTACTAAGTTATGGCATTGTAAAGAGTTGTTTTTTTTTTTGTTTTTTTTTTTAAGAAATAAGTATTAAAACTAATAGTAGAAACATAGATATTTTAAACTATCTACTGTAGACATTTTAAAACATTTGTGCAATATTCAGAATTTTATTAAGGCTTGATTTCAATTTTTTAATATAGATAGCTTCAAGAATTTTTATTTGTTTATTATTTTCTCTCTTTTAATAATGACACTAAAAAGCTTGTCTGTGAATATGGAAGGATCCAATAGAAAATAAGTAGACAAAACTTGTCAAAAATATTCAATGAAACATGACTCATATGATTAATACAAATATAAAATTTGTCACGGAGCTAATCGATGTTATATTCAGCACATCTACTCCAGTGTTCCGTAGGCAAACTTGTGTGTAATTGTTCAGCCCACTCATCAGGAGATATCAGCAAATATCTATCAATCTTGTCATTTTCCTTATTTTTATATTAAGTTAAAAAAAATATTTTATGAGCATTTAATTTTGATGTTAGGTTGATTTTTCTTCTTCGCATGTATGTGTGTGTGTGCATGTGCATAATGTCATGGATATAACTTGTGAAGGCAATCACAGTTGTTGTCCTCAAACTACTTGACTATTAAAAAAAAAAAAAAAAAAATGGTTGAACCTCAATTATGGGCCAGTAGTTAAATTGCATTGAATAAAACTTTACTACAAGCTTAACAGGTTTGTTTTTACTTGCAACTTCAAATGTTATTTTTAGTGGATACCCATATTTGAAAAAGATGCAGCATTTAACATTTGTAGTAATAAAAAATGTCAGATTAAAAATAAAATCCATTAATTTTTATATACAAGAAAACAATTTCAGTGAACTGTTAGAATTACTAGGTAACCTTGACATATTTGGGAAGGATATAAGAATAATCCAGAACTTATACTGGAAGCAAATAGCCAGCATCCAGATAGAAACTGAATTCAGTAAATATGAAAAATAGAAAGGAATGTAAGACAAGGATGTGTCTTCTCACCAGACTTCTTCAACTTAGTTAAGTGATTACAAGAGAATTAGAAGTTATACCAGGATTAATTATTGGTGGCCACAATCTTAACAACATAAGATATACAAATGAAACAGTGTTAATAGCAGACAAAGAAAGGAAACTACAAGAACTCCTACAGAAAGTAGTAAAGGAAAGCAAGAAGAAAGGACTAAACATCAACTGAAAGAATGTTTGGTTGTTAGCAAAACAAACACTCCAACATGTAAATTACAAATTTGAGATACTAAAAATCAAACAAGTACAAAAATTTAAACATCTGGGAACTGTTTTAACAGAACAGAAAGAACACTGAAATCAGAAGGTGCATTGGGATAGCTAAAGAGGTCTTCCAAATGCTAAGCAAAGTATTAAGAAACAGAAAAATTTAATTAGAAACAAAGAAAAGATTACAGAACTGTTACATAATATCAGTCCTCCTCTTTGACAGTGAATGCTGGACAATCTCCTCACATATGAAGAAACTTGAAGCAACAAAAATGTGGTTCTACAGAAGGATGCTGAAAATGCCATTTATTGAATATGTGAGCAATGACAAAGTTTTAGAGAAAATGAAAACAAAAAGGGCATTTCTACTTAACATCAGAAAGAAGCAGTTGAAATTTGTAGGGTACATCATGAGGAAAGAGGGCTTGGAAAATTCGATACCCAAAGGACAGATCGAAGACAAGAAGGACAGAGGAAAACAACACATAATCTATCTAGTGATTTTGAGTAAATGGATGAAAGAGAAAGATTTAGGAGAGATAACAAAAAGACAAAATTTATTATTAAGAGCTACAAATGAAAGAAAATTGTAGAAAGCCATGACTGCCAACACCCTGAAGGGACATGGCACACAGAAGTATTAACTTATTTTCATTTTTGGTAAAACAAAACATTTTTTAAAAGACTAACACTACTACTCATCTACACAAATATTCCTACCATGACAAGTTAACAAAGCGATCTCAAAAGCAGTTTGCTAGTAGGAGTTCATTCCTTACCAACCTTGTGGCAAACTAATTTTATAAATGATTATATATGAATATCACTGGTGTCTAAGCAGTCTTTGTTAATTGTGCTGAATCTATGCCTTACCAGAGAGCATGAAATTTTACATAACTAATTTAACCCACGTGTCATTCAGAAACAAAACATGTCTTGAATTTAAATAAAGCCAAAGTTATTAAAAACAAAGTGTACAAAGAGTGGACACACAAAATGGCTATCATATAATCAGAGAAAATTATTGTGGCTAAATAAAGACTTGGACTGAAGAAATTACTGAGATGCCAATAATTGTTTTCTCGGAAGTTTGGCTTTAATTGTAATTTTTCACCACAATATCCAGACATCATCAAAACCCACAAAGAAATGATTTATTCTATATATATATATATATATATATATATATATATTGTGCTCATTAGGCAATCAAAGACTCACACAAAAGAATTCCACACACAAAAATCTTTTATAAAAGAAAACTATTAACATTTTTCAGTATTAAATCTGTCAAATATTTTTTGTTGATGACATCTACACAGCGATATAAATGATCAACATTAAAACAAGTTAACTTTAAACCAAAATGAGACTCAAAAACAAACTATGATCAGAAATTGGAATGAAAGTAGTGATGGTACCTATCCTGAATCCATCAGGAAAATAAAAGATATGGAATTAGTAAATATTAAACACTTCAAATATCTTGGTGTATGGATTAGTTATAACAGATTTTGTGTAAGAGAAAAAGAAACTGAATACAGAATAGGTTACTCTAGAAGTAGTTTTGACCAACACTGTAAACTGATATAAAACATTAACCTGAAAACTAAAAGGTTCATCAGATTGAGACTTTCATAAGGATATAATGCATGGTGTCAAACACATTCAGAAATATCTAAACAGACAGTTGTATACAACTACTTTTTGAGATCAAGCATTTAAAAACGGCTTTCATTGGTTTGGTTGTTTTCCTTTAGCAGCATATCAACCTCTATGGGTTATTTAATGCTGAAATATAAATATTTAGTACACAATTTATTTAGTTTTTTTTTTTTTTAGATGATGGTTTAGTGACACAAATCTTACTAATTAACCCATAGCTGGGGGGAGAAGATTTGGATTCGTATCTTTGCCAAAGGATTTTTCACATAAGTGAATATAACAAACACTACAGGAATATTGTAAGAATTTTTTTTGGAGAGAATAATTATTTAGCAATACAAGTCTTACTAATTAATTAACCCATAGATGGAGGGGGTGTAGAAGTGGATTCATGCATAAGTGAATATAACGAACCTGACTGGAAGTGGAACTTGGCTCTCCGATTAAAAATACCGAACCATTACCCATTACACCAACCACACATCCAAGATTGCAGCACCTGGTATTTCCAAGCAGTCACCCATCTAGATACTGATCAGACTTGACGTTGCTTAACTTTGGTGATCGTACAATAACCAGTATTTCAATGTGATTTGGTCATAAGCCAAAAATGGCTTTGAGCAAATGAAGCCTGTAGGTTTTGTCAAAGACCACCCTTCTTTGAACATTGTGATTCAGTAGTGCCAGCTAACAAAGAACTATAGGAAATAACAAACCACATCACTTGATGACTACCAACAGCAGCAACAACTAAAATGGATATCACATGTAACTCAAAGAGGCAATAATGACATAATCAAGATGTTGACATTCCATACTACTTCAAATAAAAGGTCAGGAAGGAAACCCCATCAATACTGGAAAGAGTGATTACAGCTACTAAACCTGAAAAAGCTATTTTCCTGAAAAATGTTTTAAGAGAAAGAGAAATTTCAACCAAAAGTAGTTTTGGCTGCTTGGTCAATGAATGTTGAATATGGAAACAGCAAATATTACCAGTACTAATGTTATACTGAGAGAGTAGATGTCACTAAGGAAGTTCTGCTACTTTGAGCATATTATGTGATGAGGTGACTTTGATAAGGACATTCTACCAAGTCTAGTGGAGGTCAAGCAATGCCAGAAACGACTGTCTTGGTTTGATGATATTAAGAGGTGCAGGGAAATGATAGTGGCTGACGCTGTAAGAGAAGCATCAGACAGAAAGTTGGAGAGGAATAGTAACTACTGTGGCAAAAAATGCACTTACTGAATAAATGACGATAAATGTCATATTATTCAGGGTGCGAAGGGTAAATTGTCGCCATTTTAGGTTTTTAATTCTGTGCATGCACATTATTTTTGACTTTGTTAACTGGACTGTATAGCAGAATTAGTTGGGCACCATCTATGAAACAAAGGGCTCCATGATGCAATTCACGCCACCAGAAATTTGGAAACAGCATGCTGTACTTGCTTAGCGTTTCAAAGTGTTTGGGTGTTAATCTGAGGACAGTGCAAAGGATTTGGATAGAGTAGAATGTTATATCCAGTCACCATCATGGTATTTGGAGTGATCACTAGTGATGGCGTTGTTATGCCTCCATTCATCATCCCACAGGGCCTCAGACTCAACACAGAGGCCTACATCAAGTGCCTTGACAAGGTAGTGCTGCACTGAGTCAAGATGGTGGCTGCTGGAAGACCCTATGTCTGGCAACCCTATGTCCCTATGTCTACAGGACTCTGCACCATGTTACAAAAGCAGTTGAAACCAGTCATGGTTGTCAGACAATTTCTGCGACCACATTACCTTACATCTGCCCACCTAACACCCCAAACTGCAACCCCCTTGATTATTATGTGTGGGGAGCAGTTTAGTGAGAGACAAGCAAAACTTCTTGTAACACCAAAAATGAACTGAAGGCAAGGATTATGGCAGCATTGACCAACTTAAACAAGGAGACCATCCAGAAGAGTTGCAGCAGATTCCAAATTCATCTGGAGGCCATGGTTGAAGCCAATGGCGATTTTATTGAATAAATTTAGTATTTCAAGATATTTTTATGCAATTTTGGTAAATATATCTGTTAAAATGAGACATCAGGGTTATTTCCATTTTTGTGGCATTTAGACGACAAAATATCCATCACACTCTGTATATCTGTTAAAATGAGAACTATTATTTCTATTTTGGCGTCATTTAGACGACAATTTATCCATCGTACCCTATATATTCCTTTGTTTTTTCTCAGACTTGTACTTATAACTGCAGTAGACAAAAAAAAAAAAACAAAAAAAAAAACAGGTTGACAAGGCTGAATACAACTTGTGAGGCAATAATATCTGAATGGAGAGAAAATGATAGGAAAAAAGATTTTAAATTAATGGATTTATAAAGAGATTCATTATATATTTAATTTAATTTATTTATTTAGTTTGTTTTAAACCCTATCAACCGATTGGATAATGATGAAATTTAATGTTTTTTTCTAAACAAAGCCTTGTATTTAAAAAGTCAAAAAATTTTATTTTAAATAGTAAAACTGCTGTTAGTTGTATTTTTTTTTAATTATATTTTTGAAATCAGTTTTATATTTTTTTTAATATTGCATTGTCATTTTGCTATAAAATATATTGTTGATTTTTGTTTAGGGGTTCATTATTTGCCAATAGCTGGGACCCTAACAGGTGCTACCACCACAGGGTCAGGGTGGACTTAGGAACAACAGCAATTAAGAGGTGATTCCACACTCCTCAAAACCTCCAATCTTCTGATTAGAGGCCTTGCTGTCGGATGCAGTTTATAATCAAACCCAGAACAAATTTTTAATTATTTAAATTTTCACAATGATCAAAACTTACTAAGTTTCCATAACTATACATGCTAAATAAAAACTTAAAAGCATTGAGTACAATACTTTCAAGATGTTTTAATGCTTAAGATTTAATGAAAATTATTTTTAAATATTAACCTCATTTCTTTTCATTGAATTATCACATCATTCATACAAAAGTGTATAGGAATTCAAACCAAATTTATATCAGAGAAAATATTAAAAATATTTTTATGCCAACAATTAAGCTTATTAGAAACATCTTAGCACACTCTGCAGATTTATAAAGAATGACTAAATATCAAAATTCATTCATGACAAATGGAGAAACCATTTATAAATTAAAGCCTTAATAATATGAATAATAATTTGCAATTGTTAAATGCAATTACAATTGTCTGGTTTGATTAGGCATAATAAAATAAGAGTGTGGTGGGGGGGATACTTCATGTCATAGGTGGATAATTGAAGAACAGACATATTTTATGTTCCCTGTTAAATACAGTGCACCAAATTTATATGTAAATGAAATATACAAACCACTCAACATAAGATTTATATACACTATACAAAGAAATCTATTCTTACTTTTGTATTATCTGTTACAAATTTTACTAAATGAAAAACTGATTCTGACATTGCATAACACACAGCAAATGTTATCAGAGAATGAGTGTGTCAAACTGGAGTGTTTAGGTGTAGGTCCAGAAAATGTAGCCTCTATCCAAAAGCCTACCAAAACAATGGAATATAACACACAGGGTGAATATTTGGGCAGACTTTCTGCTTTTCTTTTAAATTATTGAAACATTACACAAAAAAAGTGATAGGAAATATTAAATAAAATAGTGTTAGAACAGGAGACAGAAAATGTGATAACAAAATACAAAGGTGCATATGAACAATGAAAGGTGCCTTCGAAAAGACAAGTCCTAAAAAACAGGAAATTTTCATTAGAAATAAAGAAAAGAGTACTGAACAGTTATGTAATATCAGCCCTATATCGCAGTGAATGTTGGACAAATTCCTCACAGATGAAAAGATTTAAAATAGCAGAAATGTGATTCTAGAGAAGGATGTTGAGAATACCAGAGACTGAACATATGAGTAACAAGGAAGTTTTAAGGAAAATGAAAACAAAAGGGACACATAGTAAAAATCAAAAGTAGATCACTAAAATTTCTAGGGCACATAATGATCTTGGTGAATTTGACACTGACAGGACAAATTGGAGGCAAGAGAGACAAAGGAAAACAGCGAACAACCTAACAAACTAACATAAAGTGTTGGCAGTATAGAAATTAGGATAGATAAACAGAATAGAGATAGAAGAAGAAAAAAAAATCCTTACTACGAGCTACAATGTCAGGAAGCTTTAGAGAGCCATGTTCACCCACATCCTGAAGAAGCATGACATAGAAGATAAAACACTAAATGTCCAGCATAATTTTATTAAAAAACAAAGTGTAAAACCTAAAGAGAATACAGTACAATACTGAAATGTGTCATTGAAAAACAACTGCCAATATATGTAAATTTTCTTCAGACTATGCAGGATTTAAAAAGTTAGATCTGCTGAACGTGCAAAGTCATTATGAAAGTATTCCAGCTAAGATAAACATGAGTGTTTACATAATTGATTACCTGACAAACCCCAGGAAACATGGTTTGTTTCACTATAAAATAAGAGTAACTGGTAAATAAATAAATGGCCGCAATAGTGATTTGAGTAAAGAATAGAAGATTAAACAAGCAAGGTTACTTGGGATTATCTGCTTTTATATTTAAGCTTCTATCAGCTTACTGCTTTGTAAGAGGAATTTTTTTATTCTTTTTTTATTGATTTATCCCAAGCAAGGTGATAACATCACTAAGACACAAGGAACTACTAGAAGTAAAAGCGAAGGAAAAGACTTTAGTAGGGACCAGAAAACCAATCCTCAAAAGTAAACAAGAAATAAAGCTCTACTCCTGTTCAAAAGACAGGGAAGGAGTTTGGACTGGACAATACGAAAATGTTTAATAAAAATAGATAAAAGATAATTGAGAAAAGAAGCGAAACAAATCTTATTTTTGTTGTAGCTGTAATTTAGGAGATTCCAGTTTTGTTTTTGTTTTTTTTTTTTTAGAGGGGTCTGAAAAGTTATTGGCCCAACCACAAATGTGTGGCTAGCTGTTAAGATTTTCAGAAGTGGGCAAAGCCAAGTATTCAGCAGCCTAATACTCAGACATTCTCTATTTTGTCTCTTAATCTTATAACAGGTATGGGCAAACTTTTCCAGAAAGTGAGCAACACGAGATGTGGCTCATTATAAAGGTAGACCAGACGACTAAAAAATTCAAGGTAATTTTTCATTGAAAATGCCTCAGCCACTTTAACTACAAAAGATCACATGTGTACGCATCTGTCTTAGAAATATTTCCGAAAATTTGAAAATTGAAATTTTGGTATAATATTATCACTAATCTGCTGCATGTGATTTATGTTTAATTTATTCATTTGAGTATGTCTACTTGACACACAGACATTATCATCCGAATCCCACAGACAAACTAGAATTATGATACAATTACATAAATAAAGCAATATTTACATTTTTTTCAGTTAGGCTTGAAATCCAGGAACTTTTTGGATTTTCAAAAGAATGCATCATCTCTCCTTCAGTTTGGAACACCATAAATTATACTAATGCTGCTTAATGTGTCAAATGCATGTCAAGCCTGCTTAGCCAATGAAAATCAAATACCACAAAAATAAAAATACCAGAATTTCTTTATTTCTCCAATATATCATTCTTTGAAGAATTAATAAAAGTGAAACATTAGATATACGAATGTTTCCTATTTGTTCTTTATCTTATCATTCAGTCAGATTCCAATGTGTATTTGACACCAATTCATTTGAGTACAAAAAAAAAAAAAAAAAAAAAAAAAAAAAAAAGAGGAAAAGAAATACATCTATTACTTTATTATTAAGTACCTTGAGCATACATTATAAAATATTTGGTCTTGTTTCAAAACAATCTCTAGAACAGTGTAATGATATCTCTGTAATAGTCCTTAAAAAATGTGCTTCTAAACTGGCTCCTGTTCTCTCTTGTACAATACATGCCTTGGTACCACTGGCTTTCCTGCTGCTTGTTGGAAATCAAACTGTTCTTCCAGTCTTTAAGAACTCAGGTGAACTGTCTGAACATTCAAACTATTGACCTATTAGCCTTCTAACTAGTCAACTCTGATTTGGTTAAGCATCTCACATCAAAGGACCTTCTTTCAGAAAAGCAATAAGGATTTCACTTCTGTAGGTCAACTGCCGATGTACTAATCACTTAAAGAGCCTATCAAGCTTTAGATTAGACTAGAGAAGCTTGGAACATCTTGAAAGCATTAGACAGGGTTTGGCATACCAGCCTTCTTCAGAAGTTGAGAGGTTATGGTATTTCCAGACAAATTTTTGAACTGATTCAGTCAGTTATCAAATCATGAAATGAAAATCATCCTGAACAGCCAATCTTCTAGATCCTTTATACTGTCGTAGGTGTCCTTCAGAGTTCTATCCTTGGAACTATTCTGTTCTTAATTTTCATCAATGATTTTCCTGATGAAGGGTATTTGCACATACGTGAATGTAACAAACCCAACTGGAATTGTACCTCAGTTTGTATAATATGACTTGAGTATAATATAACCCAGTGTTTCTGAAACTAAAAACAGGGAATAAATTACATCCTTGAGTATAATACAATCCTGTAGAACAGCTATCCCCATGTAAATTATTTTTGAAAAGTACTACATTACCCAGTAAAATCTCAATGTCGGACATATACTTCACTAAAATATTTAAATTTCAATATTAAAGAATAGAAATGAACCGGATATTTAGCAATTACATGTTCCTTCTAACTTCTGTTTCAAAATTAATTTTTTAATTTTCAAGGAAAGGTTAGAAAAAGATATACCAGGTAATAGATTTTAAGGTGTTAATCTATTATACTTTTCTGTTTGATGTGACTATTATATTAATAAACTATGAAAATAAAAATTGTCTTTCATTAAAAATTCATTAATAATAAAAAAGAAAATCAAAATATAAAACTATCTTGTGAGTAAAATTGAGACAAAAGACATTCATTATGCTGATTCCCAAAGAACAAATATAGCCGACATTATTAAATATCTTTTGTAAACAATTGTTATCAACACCTACCTACTTTTGTGCAGAGAGTGTATTTGCAATCTTGCTGTTTCAAATAAGGTTTTTTGGGGGGGTTTTTTTAAGTTGAGTAAAAATTTCTGAGAATGTATATTTGTGTATAATACGACTTCCACTTTTTGCCTTTAATTTTTGTTCAAAGTTTCTCATATCATATACAAGAATTGGTAGTATCACACATCAACTTCCAACAGTCGTTATATTTTATCCAATTTTTAAATACCCTTAAACTAAGCTAACATTTCAAAAATTAAACATACACATGATGTCTAGACAGCCAATAAACAAAAAAAAAACAAACAAACAAACATATAGAATCTAAGTGCAAGTCCTTCCACACCCAAAATTTCTGATGAAGCTAAATAGTGAAACTTACAAATTTATAAAGATTTTTTTCCTTCTTTATTTAATCAATCATATTAATCCACCAATATCTAATTTCTTGATTGGATTTCACCAAATCCTTTACCAATTCTCAGCAAAAGACATTGAGTATATCTTAAGCCTGATTTCAAGAACTTCAAATATTTTTTAATAAAGAAATTAGCCCATTTCTAAAGAAATGTCTACAAAACCTTAATAATAAAAAAAAAGGTTAATAGTTTAAGCTTTTACCACAGCAAAAAGAATTTTATGCTCTCAATGAAAAAAAATATATATTCTTACCATTTAGATGGTGATCACATGATAAAAATTGCATTTGCAGCTACCAAAGGCTGTATTTATTGTACTCCCACATCTTAATTATCTGTCAAAAAAAAAAAAAAAATATGTATAAATAATAGACATATACAATTTACAAATATCAGATAAAAAAAAAATACAGAAAATGACAAGAAACAATTTATATAATCAATCCAGTTCCTTCTAAAGTCTTATTCTTTTCACTCCCAGTAACCCTTTGCATCTTAGTTGCATTATTGGCATCATCTGTCTTCCTCAAACCTGTTCTTTTATTGTCTTTTCTCTTCACTAAAGTCTTCTCATTCTTTTTTTCACTCCCAGTAACCCTTTGCATCTTAGTTGCATTATTGGCATCATCTGTCTTCCTCAAACCTGTTCTTTTATTGTCCTTTTCTTCACTAAAGTCTTCTCATTCTTTTCACTCCCCAGTAACCCTTTGCATCTTAGTTGCATTATTGGCATCATCTTCCTCAAACCTGTTCTTTTATTGTCCTTTCTCTTCACTAAAGTCTTCTCATTCTTTTACTCCCAGTAACCCTTTGCATCTTAGTTGCATTATTGGCATCATCTGTCTTCCTCAAACCTGTTCTTTATTGTCCTTTCTCTTCACTAAAGTCTTTCATTTTTTTTAAAAGTTGCATTAAATCTGTCTTCCTCAAAAACTAAAGTCTTCTCATTCTTTTTTTCCTCCCAGTAACCCTTTGCATCTTAGTTGCATTATTGGCATCATCTGTCTTCCTCAAACCTGTTCTTTTATTGTCCTTTCTCTTCATAAAGTCTTCTCAAAGTAACCCTTTGCATCTTATTGCATTATTGGCATCATCTGTCTTCCTCAAACCTGTTCTTTTATTGTCCTTTTTCTCTTCACTAAAGTCTTCTCATTCTTTTTTTTCACTCCCAGTAAATCTTAGAATTATTGGCATCATCTGTCTTCCTCAAACCCTGTTCTTTTATTGTCCTTTCTCTTCACTAAAGTCTTCTCATTCTTTTTCCTCCCAGTAACCCTTGCATCTTAGTTGCATTATTAAATCATCTGTCTTCCTCAAACCTGTTCTTTTATTGTCCTTTCTCTTCACTAAAGTCTTCTCATTCTTTTTCACTCCCAGTAACCCTTTGCATCTTAGTTGCATTATTGGCATCATCTGTCTTCCTCAAACCTGTTCTTTTATTGTCCTTTCTCTTCACTAAAGTCTTCTCATTCTTTTTCACTCCCAGTAACCCTTTGCATCTTAGTTGCATTATTGGCATCATCTGTCTTCCTCAAACCTGTTCTTTTTATTGTCCTTTCTCTTCACTAAAATTTTTTTTCACTCCCAGTAACCCTTTGCATCTTAGTTGCATTATTGGCATCATCTGTCTTCCTCAAACCTGTTCTTTTATTGTCCTTTCTCTTCACTAAAGTCTTCTCATTCTTTTTCACTCCCAGTAACCCTTTGCATCTTAGTTGCATTATTGGCATCATCTGTCTTCCTCAAAACCTGTTCTTTTATTGTCCTTTCTCTTCACTAAAGTCTTCTCATTTTTTCACTCCCAGTAACCCTTTGCATCTTAGTTGCATTATTGGCATCATCTGTCTTCCTCAAACCTGTTCTTTTATTGTCCTTTCTCTTTAAAGTCTTTCATTCTTTTTCACTCCCAGTAACCCTTTGCATCTTAGTTGCATTATTGGCATCATCTGTCTTCCTCAAACCTGTTCTTTTATTGTCCTTTCTCTTCACTAAAGTCTTCTCATTCTTTTTCACTCCCAGTAACCCTTTGCATCTTAGTTGCATTATTGGCATCATCTGTCTTCCTCAAACCTGTTCTTTTATTGTCCTTTCTCTTCACTAAAGTCTTCTTATTCTCTTTCACTACCAGTAACTCTTTGCATCTTAGTGGCATTATCATTTTGGTTGGGGTGAACTGATTATTTTTTTTTTTAAATACATAAATAAAAAAAATTCCTTCTTACTGGAAATAAATTCAAAAATACAAATATGATTGTGTAAAACAGTAACAACAAAAACAGAAGCAGGACCCTCCAATTTTTATTATTACTTTCAAATCAAAAACTACTTGAAGCTTTCAAATCACAGCACAGCCATGAACCAGAACATAGGCTGTGATGTTATTTTCTTCATCTGGGAAGGTACAAAGAAAATTTTGTGATACTTTTGCACAAAAGAATAATTTTTGATCACAAATAAAATTTACATCTAGTTTCTCCAAAGCTAACATATTTTTAGACACTTCAGTAAAGTTCTCAAGGAATTGTCTAATTATCTTGCAAACCTATGTCACAACACATTTACCTACACTACCGATCTAATCATCCTTATCACACAAGGAAAATCAAACTCAAAGTGCCAATTTTTACACACAAGGTGTATTTGCATGGACATAAAAGATTATTGAAAGCATGCTAATAATTTAATTCAGTATTATGTTAAACCTGGCTATCAAGATTTGCAGATGAAATAGCTAAAAACGAAGACTGCCATAATTTTATACCGGGTCAAAACACCGAAAAACGCAATAAAAATTCTAACAGAATCCCATTAGTCATCAATTGGCACTGGAAATTGGCTGAAATTTTGACAATAGCTATGAACACATGCAAAAATATCCACATTTTAAGATTTTTCCCAACACGCCTATAGTTTCTTTCAAAAGAAAGACATCCAACAAAATTTAACAAATGTAAGCATCCAAACTCAAAATATTGGAATTTCAGATTGTTGTACTCCTGAAACTTCTCATAGAAGAGGAAAACCCAGTGTGTTGTGCAGCAACATGAGTCAAGTTAGTTCTATCACAAATTCAAAGAGAAACATCATGATTTCTTGAAAGGGTGGTAATTCTACTGATTCTCATTTAATATATGCCACACAATATACCAAACATGACTTGATTTATGTGGGTTGCACAACAGGAAAGTTAAATAAAAGATTCAATGGACACAGAGATGATATCAGACATAATGTGACATCAACGAAGTTTGCAGAACATTTTATTATAAACGGTTGTAATTTCAACAAACATCTTAAGATTCACATTCTGCAAAAATATTCAGAATCTACCAACCTGTCAACACTTAAAACACATGAGGTGATTACATAAGCAAATTACTAACTTCCCAGCCCGGGGGGAATGAACAGAATGAAAGAAGTGTTCTAGAAGATTTATACTAAGCTGTTTGATTAATTCCTCTTAGTAACTAATCAACTAACGGAAAATTCCAAGATGAACAGGATCACCACCGTATTAAGCACATTTCAGTTGCATGCCTTCAAGTTCGCAGCATTTCATTCATTTTGATGTGTTTATTACCAGTACAGAAGTTTTTTATGTTTGTTTTTTTTGTTTTTTTATTACACGACAAGCAACATTTGTATGAAGACTTATAATTTTTTTGTAGATTTACATATTTTTATACTTGAAAAAAAAAAAAAAAAATTGTTTAAATACAACTTGAAGAAGACATCACATTCTGTTGAAATGTTGTTTAACATTGTAAAAACACTTTTTTTTTTTTCTCTTAAATAGTGTTCTCTGAACTGTTGAAAATATTGGAAGAGTTACAATCATTTTGTTTATTATTACTTTTATTAATATTTTTTTTTCTATTTTCACATCATTCAAAGCATTTCATAAATTACAATTCTTAACACCAATAAAAAAAAAAAAAATAAAAAAATTTAAAAAATGAAGAATGTAGCTGTCTTAGTTTTTAACATATCAAAACAATTCTTTGATTATAATACATTTTATAGCACAGATTGTTTTCACATGTCTTGCAGTTCATATTTCTTTCTGAACACAATTTTAAATCTTTAGACATTAATACTTGTACACAATTATTCAACTAAATGATTTAAAAGTGGAAGAGAAGAGGAAAATCTGTTTCCAACAATTCTTAACAATTGACCAAGTGATAAGCCTATTTTCCCTGCTCATAATGCCACATACACTCTTATGGCTAAGACTGCTAAGGAAGAACATTTTGATACAGTTTTTATTTTAACCCATAAATATCAGATCTCAATTTTCAACCAACCATATTGTGATTCCTATCATTGGGTTCACACTCCTCTCTGGACTTTTGAACAGGAGTAGCAATTTAACCCTTGTTCCCTGTTCCTTCTAAAGTCTACTTCAACACTATATGTTTAACATCTCAACCTGAACTCTGAATTGTTTTTCACTAGTTTATATTTTCTCCTCCCCCAATGAAAGCAAATAGGTTTGTGTATCATCCGGTTCACACTTCTCCCTGGTTTTTTGAACAGGAGTAGGGGGTTTATCCCTTGTTTCCTGTTTTAAGATTGGTTTTCTGGTTCCTTCTAAAGTCTTTTTCAACTCTATACTCTTAACATCTCAACCTGAACTTTGAAATTTTATTCACTAATTTAAATCTTGACCTCTCCAATCTTTCCTGTTATCTGGCCCTTTCTTGTGCTAATACAACTCCACACAGTAATCCTCTACATTAAGTGGCCTTTGGATTGGATGAACATCAGTAATAAAAATTATGTGTATATATATATATATATATATATATATATATATATATATATATATAAAATAATGACAACATCACAAATAACACAGGAAGTCACTCAGATACTTTAAGACACAATATTTACAGGCAGGTTTGAGAGTGGTGAATGCTGAAGGGTTACATCAATTCTTAACATTTTGGAGGGAGGAGGGGGGATTTTTTAAAGAACTACATTTCAAGATGGAGATGCAATTAGAATGTTAAAGGCTTTTGATTAACATTTCTATCTTTATTGTTCTATTTTAACAAACTGTGAATGACAAATTGAGTTAAAGAAATTTATCTATCAGACATGTTTGTATGGATATTGTTCATCGAATCAGCAAATGGCTAACAATAATTGTATACTGTCATCTGAAAATGAAAAGTATGCTAATTAAATGTTTAAAATATTATTCAGAAAAAATCTTGATGATAAAATATATATTAGACTTGTCAGCATGTGAAAATTGAAAATAGCAAATAGGACAATAGAGATCAGGTTAACAATAATTAGATTTCTAACAAGCAAAAAAATAAAAAAAAATTAAAAAAAAAAAAAATTAAAGTTGGTTCAATGCAAAACTGAATTTGCAAGAGAAATGCATAATTATTAAGAATTCAAGCTAAAAAGACACCAGCATGAAAACAATTTCAATCTGAATATTCTTTTGAAAAATTAAATTTCTTTTTTTTAAATGATCAATTATTCATATTCATTGAGAAATTAAGTTAAAATCTCAGATGAACACAAAGAAAAAGTTATTTGATAAAAATTGTTGCTAAATATAACTGTATACCAATCGCAAAAAAATAAATAACTGTATACCAATCACAAAATTAACACAATAAATTCATACAATCATTACTTAAATAAAAATCATTGAATTGTATGAGATTGCAAAAGCAATCTAAGTTAAAATCCTGGGATCAAAAACTTACTAAGTAGAACAACAAAATACTCTTCTAGAGCCATAACTGTGTCACTTATAAATCAAGGAAGATATTAAAGATTAAATATTCACCAAATAATAATGAAGGTTTTGAAAAGTCAATGATGGAAAACAAAAGCTAACATGGAATTTATAAAAAATATTTTCTTGTCTAATTCATGCCAAATCTCACGGCTCCCTAAACTGGATCTATTATTTTTGCTTTCTATGGTAGATATAAATAAATATAAAATATACATAATAACCTTGATACTGTGAAATTAAAATCTAGTTATCTAACATGAACAGAGGATCAGTATTATCTCAAGGTTAAACAAGCAGTGTGTAAAAGTAGAGCAGCACAAAAAATACTGTAATCTTTTCCCGAATGACCATTGTTCAAAGCTAATAGATTTATCAATTAAAAGAAAAAGAAAAAAGCAGCGATCACCTTGCAATAATCCAATGAAGGATAAACAACAAACAGAAATAAGCAAAGAGATTAAAAAAAAAAATCTCATTTGAATTGTTCAAGTCTTTATTCCAAGTCAATGTCTAATAAACAGACTACACCGATGATGTCATTTGATAACAATGCAATGTTATAATCATTATCTTTTGTCTTAATACCTGTATTTTTTTTTTTCTTGTTCTCTTTCCTCAACATTTTTCTTTTTCTCAGTAACTTTCACACTCAGTCGTCCCCCCCCCCACACACACACCTCAACACCTTTGTGTCTTAGTGGCTTGCTTGGGGTGAAATGATGATAAAAAGAAGGAATTGTAACCATTTTAAATTCTAAACACAGTCGGGAAAAGAATTTAATGTACCGTATATACTCAAGTATAATGCAAGTTTTTTTTTTTTGCACAAAAAACTAAGAGGTCACGTACTGAGGCAATTTTTCTGAAGAGGTTAACAATCATGCATTTTCAATGACTGGTTGTACTATACACAGGTAAGGTGGTTTTTTTTTTTTTGGTAGAGTTAAGATTCATGCATAAAAAATTCAGGAGTCACACAATATGAACTCAACTTATACACAAGTACATACAATAAGCAACAATTTGTAAAAACAGGTCTCTCTATGGAAAGTATATAGAAAGAGTTTTAATAAAAGCATCAATTCTATAAATAATCATTTACCATGATCAACTTCCTTATAAAACTTTCTGAATGCAAAAATCAAGAGATTACTTAGAACTTCAGTTTTATTTATTTCTTAAAGAACTCTTCTCTTGTCTTTTAATGTAGAAATACATTCATTACAAAACTGGCACCATTACTCTTCATTCTTATTTTATAAAATTTAAGAATCTTCATAAAAACTGATAAATTACACAGCACATAACACGCACTGACTTTGAATGCAGGCGATTTAATAATCTCCTCATGTCATAGTTTTAGTTTTAAATTATACATAACAATACACTATATCTAATAAGCAACTTTTTTTTTTTTTTTTATTAAACACAAATAACCATTATTTCTATCTGGGAGATAGATAATGATCTGTTAATTAACTGGATTGCTTAGAACTGATACAAATTAATGTTGATAAAGAAAACATTTTATCATGTAATTTTGAACAACAATATAAATCATGTAGCTTTTTTCTTATTACCAAAATAGCTTGCTAATATATAAATCCTATGCTAACAATTTCTTCTCTCGCTTGTGGAACTCTCTTCCAGTAACTTGCTTTCTAGTTGGATCACCAAAAATTTAAATGCCATGTCAATCATTATGTACTCTATTCTTAATTCCTATTCTTTTATTGTTCTGTCTTTAATGTTTGTCTTTTTCTCACATTCCTTCACTCAGTAACCCCTTGCATCTAACAAGGTTTATTGTCCTGTCAGGGGGTGAAATATGATTTTAGCCTCTACCTGGACTGTGTTGGGCAAATATTTCCTTATTACAAACAAATATCATATTGCATAAACCTAGCAACAAAAGAGAGATAAGATATGACCAGAAAGTATATAGCTGTTTAGAATATCTCAGGAATTGAGTGGCTTTGATGTAACATGGTAAACAGAGGGGACATTACTGAACAACAGACACTCTCCAGTGAGGTTACTCAGTCAACAGTGAAACACCATTGAGTGAACGTGTCTTACTTATGTGATCCTTGAATTCAAAGTGAGATCACAGGGACTCCAGAAAGTATCCATCAAGTCTGACTGCCCCGTCCATTTTTTTCTTCTTTTCTTTGTTTTCCTGGGGGGGGGGGGTCTTTTGCAAGACATCATATCACCTAGGTCTGTCAGTCTCACTATAATCAAGATTTTACCTGTGATTTCCGACCACCACCTCCCAAAGACACCATTGAAAGAAGATTCATAGTGGGCAAGATTAAGGAGAATGCAACACAGAAGCTAGTGACAATCCATAAAGAGGAATTTGTGGACTATTTCCAAAGTGTCAAAATGTGTTAAGCCCTAAAGTACTTTTGAAAGAGACCAAGGCCAATTACTTTTCAGTATTACATAACTGAATCATATATTTTGGGCCATACAGGCAACTTGTATAATTACTATAGGTATCATATATTTAATCTTGGGACCAATAATCTATCAGCTGGTTGAAAAGAAATACCTATGTAACACATGGTGATAATCCCCTATGGTCACCGTTCAAAAGTTTTATGCAAAGTCATTTTTATGTTAAAGCAAAGATTTAGTTCTTTCTTCCAGAACCAGAAATTTATCAAGTTGACTACCCTCTCTTAATTAGGGGAGGGAGGAGTTTAAAAAAAAAAAAAAAAAAAAAAAAAAAAAAAACAGAACAAACACAATGCAATTTAAAATTTTAAATTAATTAGACATGAGAGAATGTCAGATTTAATGTAAGCTGATTAAAAGTAAGGATACCATAGTTTAACAGACTAGAGGTACTGACTGGGAGAATAAACTCCACCCTATTCATATTTCAAGGGATATAATTTGGTGGGGAACAAAGGATTGAACATCAAGGCCTAAACTACATATATAGTTAAATAGTAAATTAGCTGTTACAGTATAATTCTGTCTTCAATGGCAACAGTCTACAATAGGCTGTTGACAAAGGATACAATCTTAGCTCATCAAAGTCGCCAAGAGAATAGGGAGGAAGTACAAACAACAGGAGAGTACTACCACATCAACATTATAAGGACAGGCCAGTACATGCAATATCTGTGGCAATGTCTGCCTCTTACATATTGGACGTGGCATGAGATTGTGATGCCAATGACAGTATGCTAATATTCAAACACCTATCAAGAATGTATATTCCAAGGAAACTTTAACAAAAAAAAATATGAGTGAATCAAAGTTAGTAATATGCACCCCATGTGCAGGAAAAAGTTGAATAATCAAGGAAAATGATTTATTTACAAAATCAATTACCTTAATTAAATTCTGACATTTCAATATTAATTTAAAGATGGAGATAATAACAATCTGATGAAGAAATTCAGAATATTTATCAAGTTTGTGATTTTGTTACACTTGACATAAAGTAGACACAGTAATTCTCAACCCAAGAAGTAAATTATTTGAAACATTGTGCCAAAACAAGAGATCAAAGGTAAATACATATCAATCGTCAAAGTCATGACAATAATCATTTGAACAAGAGAAGCATTTGTGTTCAATATTTTAGACTTTTTCATTATTATTCTATGCATCATGCAAAAAGTGGTTGCAATAAAATAGAACTTTTTTAGTTCAAGTCAATTGGGAAGAAAATCTACAACTGGGGAAAAAAAAAAAAAGGACATTCGTCTTTTAAAAATCTACAAATGATGGATAAAATGACATGATGAATTAAGAATCATGTGAGAAACGAAAAATAAAAAGGACCAGAATTGGGCGAACAGTAGTTTCCTAACAATTCAAATATAAAAAAAATTATGGCCTACTAAGAAACTGTGGTGAAATTTAAAAAAAAAAAAGAAAAAAATACTAGATTGAGTAAACCTGACAACAAAGCCAAACATTGCCAAGGTAAACCTGACAAGTCCAAACACTGCCAGAACAAACATAGCTGGCAAAAACACTCCCTCAGCAAAAATAACTGTTTCCAAACTTTCATTGACTAGAAACAATACAACACTGTACATCATCTACACAAGATCAGCAGGGAACAAAAATGAATACAATTCCAAAAACAAAATTAAGCAGTTTAGATTTTTTTCTTTGTCAGAACAAAATGTTTAATATTATTTTAGCCATCTTTTAAGCTTTAAATAAATTGTCTTTTTCATGACAGTCCAGTTTGTGCCTTAGACATTGTACTTTCAAGAATGTTCTAAGGTTCTTACAATACTGAAAATACATTATCCTATATGTTTACAGATAGATAACTTTAGCCAACTGTTAAATCCCATGAGCTAAAACCACTCATGAAATTTAACACAAATGCATATTTCGCAAATCCACCAAGTTAATGTCAGATCTAAGGCAACACCCTGATTAGATTGCCTCAAAAAAAAAAAAAAAAAAAAAAAAAAAAAAAAAAAGCAATGGATTTAAAACAATTTTAAGTATGCAAAACAAAAATTACAAGCCCCCCAACAGAGAAAGAGTTTACTATTTTTTATGTTATGCTTAGCCTTAATAAATAAAGTAAAAACTATACATATAAAATACAATGCTGTGTGTGTACACACACACACACACATATATATATATATATATATATATATATATAAGGGGGAGGGTATAATAATCAAAATTACATGGCAGCTCAGTTACATACCCCAAGCAATCTTCACACCTTCAGCAAGCTCAATGCATAGGGAAGTGGAAGGAGGTGGGAAGAAGCCCTTCCCATTTTTTTTTTTGGGGGGGGGGCTAATGCTCTGGTTTATTTATAACATGATCTTTAGTTTGAACAATAAATGAATAAAATAAACAAACTTTATTTATTCCATTTGTTTTATATATTTTCTTTGGTTCTAAATTTTAGTATTTGAAATTAGGTTTATTAAATTTAGGTTATGGGATTTTATTTAGTACTGATTTATGTGGTTATAGATTGCATAGTAGAAATTTGATTTCATGTCTATGATGAATATTTTACTTATAATTGTTTTTATATTTTTATTATATCATGTGATGACTTGAAGTCTATAAGGTTTCCTTTTGCATTGCATTTTTTCTGTTCTGGTTTTTGGAGGGAGAAAAAAAAAAAAAAACACTTGTTCATTTCATACTCATGTTTGCCAAGTTCTCAGATAATCTTGGTGTGATGGATTATGGAATTTGTTTGATTATGCATGGGGGATAATTCTGAAATCCACTAAAAGAGAAAAAAGTATTTCTTATATATAAACCCCCACACAACATATTTATGATATAAGTACATATAAGGAAATATGTATATACTTACAAGTATAAATACATAAGTTATGGTGTATTTGCATCATCACTTTTTCTTAAGACAAAGAGTTATAACATTGACATAACTTAATATCTTTCTTAAAAGATGCTATGTACAAAAATATGAGAAATACATTTCTATCCTGATGAGTGGGTTATAGAATTTGTGAAAATAAATAATGAATAAATAAAAATAATAAAGATAAAAGAAAAACTTATATAGTCTTTTTACAGAGATATATATTTCTGAAGAAAGAGATGGATTTTTTTTATTTATTAATCTGATAGATTTTAACACGCACATATATATATATATATATATATATATATATATATAAAAAAAAAAATAGACATGTATAAGAAGTCAATTGCTGATACCCACTTGTGAGTGGACAGACATATCCGCCTACAGAATTCAGGAGTCAGGATGCTGAAGGTAACATCAGCTAAGTGACAAACCTTTTACTTATGTTATTCTCATTATATATATATATATATATATATATATATATATATATATATATATATATATATAGAGAGAGAGAGAGAGAGAGAGACTATCCAGATCATACCAAAAAGTACCAAAGATTGATACATTGTTCTTATGCAGAGGAGGTCACAAATATTCTGACCTTCAGCAGAAGTGCCAATCCATACTTAAATAATTTCATTTTTATGAATACTATGCTAGTTTATATAGAAATGTGATAATGTGTACTAAAACATAAACATGAAGACAATCTTCTATGTTCCGGCTATAAATAAATGCAATGAGTAAACTTTAAACCAACCAAAATATATAAGCAGACAGAATATACTGGCATCCACAAATGTTCATATTAACCAACTACATAATAAAGGACACAAACAGTTGAATCCAGATTATTATTTACTATATTTTTACATTGCTAAACTCTGTGTGTGTGTGTTTATAAGAGTGAGGGAAAGAGAAACCTGTTATCAAAATTTTACAATTGACTTGTTAACACCAATGAAAGTTCATTTTATAATTTTTTTTTATCAAAACTATACCAAAGCGAATAGTGTTTTCCTAGTGTCCATTACATTTTAGAGATTTGAACTGAAGAGAACTGTACTCTCTCCTACAGTTTTACTGGAGATTAAAGTAATTCAATAAGAGTAATCTAAAATTAAATGTACCTAAATTTTTAAATGGCATTCAAGCAACATTCTGGCATTTAATAATAGTAATAGAAGATATTTGATAAAACCTTTTATGCTTCCAATATGTGAATTGCTATGATAGAAAGTTTTAAAATCCGTCAGTTAAGTGTCATATGTGATACACACTCGGATAGTCAGGTCTTTTTGGATTGATGAGGAAGAAGATTTTCTTGTAGTAGGTTGCCTTTTCTTTCTGCAATAGAATGCTTGCCAACCAAGGCTATAGGACCCAGTCTATCCTGCTATTAAACCTATAGCTGGTGGGGAGTTGAGATAGATTTATATCTTTCTAAGCATATTTGTGTTTAAGTGAATATAACAAACCAGACTGGAACTCAGCTCTCTAATTTCTCATTCTGAGCCATTATCCATTACATCACACCACACATAAAAGCAAAATAATTTAAACAGGTCTACAGATCTGATCAGGACATTAAACAACATTTCAGATAGACATCCATTCAGGTTTTAAAAAAAAAAAAAAAAAAAAAAAAAACAGAGAAAAAAGAAAAAAAAAATCCCTACCCCCACCAGCTGCAGTAATTTGCTGTTAACCTGAAATTGAACCATTTCCATTCAAAATGATACTTGCGCATAGTTTTTTTTTTTTTTGCACATATACATTTTTTTTTTGCTTGCTGCTGCATATTTTAGCAAGAAACTGATAAAAGTAATCTTTTGCTTAATTAGATTAATAATTGAATTAAAAATTCAAATACTTTTTTTTTTATTCACAAGCACATTCGTCTCCATGTACTTGGTTAACCTATTAATGCAATAAAGTAAATTGATTTGCTCGTATCAGTGACATGCTTTGTATGATATATCAATAAACAATAGATTCTCCATTGTGTCACATAAAATTTATTCCAAATTATATTTAAAATTCATTATATCTACTTTTGAAAGTAGACATAAGTTTGAAACATAATTGGGAATAAGTCTTACATACACAATCGGACCTGGCTGTGATCAGGACACCCACAAATTCAAATTGTGGGTAAATGATTTTGTCTGCAAACAAAGGGCCTGGTGTTATATGTCCAACAGTAAAGTCTAGATATAAGGAAGAAAGTAGGGAGAAAGAGAGTAAAGCAAATAAACAAGTGAAAACTTTCAGGATAAAGTGCCACTCAGCTGGAAGGTAAAGAATTCCAATCAAGGGCTTCTATATATGGGCAGAGTTACAGTTAGAATAAATCAGCTGACCTGCTTGTAAGTAATAAGATGGCTGTCAGAAAGAAAACAGCTGTTAGATGGTGATAAACCATCGGTCAGAAATGTAGAGAAGCAGACAGAGAGAATCATAACCATGGTTGAGTTGTAAATATGATTGCCGTCAGATGTGCAGAAGGACGGTCATAGTTCTTGCTGGCCAAAGGGAGTATCTTGTCTTTTTGTCTATCATGAAAGAAGAAAGAATTAGCAGTGAAGACATCCCAAGTGTCACTAACCAGCACCAAAGACCATGCCTGGAGAATCTATAAAAGAACCAATATATTAACAAACAGAATTTGTGTTTGTTTTCTTCCTATGGCTTTATTACACCTTCCATTCTCTTGTGAATGTATACCGGTCTTTCCCAGGTTCTGTGCACAATAACAAATAAGAATCAAGCCACATTGTGGGATGATTTGTCCAGTTGGTGAACAATTAAATGGGGGACCCCAGGTTTATATTTACAGTTATAGATTACTCTCAACTTGTGAATATTTTTTTATGCCAATGTTCACCCAATACAAATCCCAAGAGTCACTCAAGGTAGAGGATTACTGTGTGGTGTTGTACAGGCGTAAGCAAAGGCAAGAAGTACATGGGGCTATGCAGAAAAGATAACAGTTAACGTAGACCTGAAGAGGTAAAGATTGTAGTGAGATATGATTAAAGGAAAATAGTTATAAAATCTTTTAGAAATCCGGAACAAGCCAATTAAATATTCCAAAAATCCATATGGGGAGGGCATAAGCATTATTGGAACAGTAAATGGAATCAAAGAACAGAATTCAAATTCCAACTCAATGAACTTATGTTCTTTTTGCATTGTTACCTTTTCTGTCCATCACTGGATATTTTGATAAAATACCTCATCACTGACATGTCCTTGTGGTTGATGGGTGGGTGAACACTTAGCCAAACAACTTTACCAAATTAAGACAATAATGACAAAAGCTCTTCCTCTCATGATCAAACTTGACAGGGACCAATTAAAATTCTTGAAGCACCCAGAACAATTTAAAAAAATCTATCATTGACCATCTGAGACAAGGAAGTGTTACTATAAAGAAAGTATTTAAAACCAGGCACACCTTACTCCCAACCACAAGAGTCTGATATAGCATTCTTCAATGAAACATTAAATTGATTTATGAGTTAGATATTAAAATAGCATTTTCTTACATCAACAATATATCTATTTCAGAAAGGGCAAACGAGACAATGCTTTCACTACCTTTTATAAAGCAAGACTGTTGTGTTTTTATCTGCATAGCAACAAAAAGCAGATATAAACAAAAAAAAAAAAAAAAAATCAACAGATGAAGTAGCAACCACACACAGATCAATTGACAGCTCATAGGCTAAAATAATGGCAGTTTGATAAGCAAAGGCGTTAACCAAAAATCTCTTTATTTCTTTCCATTAATCAAAAGATTTTATTTGCATTCTCAAAATAGATGCATAAGTAAATTGACTGATTTGTTTTTTTACGTTTTATCAACCTTTACAAGGTTACTTAAAGCCAGAAAACATTTTCAGATTGTAAGAAATTTTTTGGAGATAATAATTTATTGATACACGTCCTTAATTAACCCACAGCTGGGGATGGGAAGAAGAGGTGGATTCCTACATTTCCCCAAGGGCTTTTGCGCATAAGTGAATATAATTCCAAGCCATTATCCATTACACCACATACTTACAGCACCTGCTACTCCCAAGTAGTCACTCATCTTAGTACTGACCAGGCTCAACATTGCTTAACTTTGGTGATTGTACAAGAATCAAGGTTTCAACATGAAACATAGCCTGTTAATTGATTAGAAATGTAAAAAGTTGGTCATCAACTGTGTAAGCCAAAAAAAAAAAAAAAAAAAAAAATTTTTTTTTCTCATTCAGCTGAAGATCAAAAGATGACTTTTTTAGAGGGTGGCATAATGATTTATGGTGTATAAAATGGAATCAGTAGGCTGGATGAGGCTGTGGCATTCCTGCTAATGTCCTCCAGAAATGCATGAATACAGTTCTCCTTATCCCGTATGAGTAAAATAGTAAAGTAAACTTTGGTATGGCAACCAATCTCGAACAACTCTGAATTCAAAACTGAAGTCAAAATGAAACCAGGCTGCCACCTTTGTCAAGAAGTAACCAGATATTAAAGAAACAGTTGTAAATAGGGAAAATCATGACTATCATGAAGAGACTTTTTTTTAAAAAAGTAATTTGAAAAACTTAGAAAAGACCCAGATTGTGTTTATATTAATTACGGCTTTAAAATTAGTATTTAAAAAAAAAAAAAAAAAAAAAAAAAAAAAAAAAAAAAAAGAAGAATGAAGCAGATTCAAAAAGGTGATAAATCATAGTTGGGTTTTCTTCTTCAATTAGTTCAGTACCCGTTGCTTTGCTGATGACAAGATCAAATTTAAAATCTAAATTGTTCATTTAAAATGCAACATTTATCAGAAAACATTCAGTTTATTTACAGAAGAAAGTATAAAAATTATGTTCCTTTTGCTTTACACTCTTTTCCTGTCAGCTATGGGTTGTTGCCAGACAGAAAAGGAAATTAAACTCCGAAAAACAGATGCTCATTTCAATTTCATTCAAATTATTTGCATATATGCATATTTTTATTCTTTGACAGCTTTTAAAAAATTCTACAAATTTTTTAAATTTAGAAAAAACATTCTGTTTATTACCAAATAATTTCAGGAAGTTCTATATTTTTTTTTTTTAAATCTGTATCATTCCATGCAAGTCAGTAAAGCCACTAAGACACAAGGGGTTACTGAGTGTGGAAGAATTAGGAACAGAAACATTAATAATGAGCAGGAAGAGGAAAGAGTAATCAGGAGGACAATAGATAGCAATTGACATTGTATTTAAATTTTTGCAGACTAAAGTTGGCTGGAAAACATGGAGCTGGAAGGGAGTTTCACAAGTGAGAAATACAAGAAAAGAAACTTAACACAGAATCTACAGTTATTTCTAAGCTAGCTCAAATGTAAATTGATGAGATCTCAATGCCAGTAGAGTACTATGCTTAAATTAAAAAGTCATAGCAAAGAGCTCATCCAAACAATTAACATGAAAGTATTTATAGAAAAGACAAAGAGGCAATGGGAGAGTGACTAGAACTGAGCTGCAAGATCAGGACCAATAATATTGCTGATTCTTTGGATTTTATCAAGGAGCTCAAGGTAAATAGCAGGGGCACCCAGGCAATATGTATCAGCAATATTCTAAGCATAGACAAATGTTAGACTTATAGATATGCAAGATAGATTCTAGAGATAAAAAAGTGGATGCAATATAGTCTTTTCACTTCATGTCAGCTGAGAACATTAGTCCAAGAAGGTTCAATGAGTCACTTTCCTGGAGGTTAGCATCAGCCATGCTGATGGAAGGCAGAGAGAGTGGGGGGGTCTCTCAAATGATTAATGGAGAGAAGTTTAGTTTTATCTGATTTTTAGGGTTTAAAGAACAAACTTTTTTTTTGTCCCAACTGTGATTCTATTGGTCAGCCCTGGCTAGTTGTTATCAAAACTGAATGAGGGAGGAATATATTATTCTAATGCATTATTTAAAAACCAGTCAAACTGTGTGTGGGGGCATGTATGCACACACATTAAATGGCACAAGCACATGTATGTCACACCCACACAACACAGACATATGCATCATACAAAGTCACGCATATAGACAATATACGACAGACAGCGAATCAGCTATTTTTTTTTATAATACAGATGTGAAAGAAACCAAAGTTGAAAATACAAAACTCAATGAAATTTCTAACTGAAACCAACTAAACAAGTTTAATGGTGTTATACAAATAAAGTTCACAGTCATCTGTCTTTTGGCCAATTATTAAAATATTAGAAAGGCTACCCATTAGCAAAGTTAATGTAAAAGTTAAACATCAAAAATCTCTACCAAAGTCTATATGTGCTAAGGTTTCAGTTATTTGCCAGTACTGTTCATTCCACCAACCAATAAAATCAAATGCTTCTTTTGTCTCTCATTCTACAGAAGGATACTGAGAATACCAGGGAGTGAATGTGTGCGCAATGACAAAGTTTTAGAAAAAAAAATGGAAACAAAAAGGACACTTGAATTAGAAAGAGATAGTTGAAATTTCTAGGGCATTTAATGAGGAAAGAGGGTTTAGAAAATTTGGCACTCACAAGACATATTGAAGACAAAAGAGAACCAAGAAAAGCACACATATCCATCCTAACAAGCTTGTTGAGAGTAGGAATTAAGAGATAGCAAAAAGATAGAGTTTACTAAGCACTACAAAAGAAAGGAAATTGTGGAGAGCCATGATCAGAAAACTCAGTGCCTGGTAAAACTACAAAAGACAAACTCATAGACAGCAATACTATCAGGAAAAGTTACCATATAAAATGAAATCTATGTGTGTTTGCATTTATCTGGAGTCAGATCAGATGATTACCTATGCATTAAAAGATAGACCCAGCTGTGACAAGAATTAGTCATAACCTAATTCTAATTAAAATATATATATATATATATATATATATATATATATATATATATATATATCTATCTCAAAAGAAAAGTATTATTCATACACACAAAAATGCAATGTGTGTGTGTGTAGGGGGGGACAGAGATGAGCAATTCACCTTACTCAATGTCACAGATATTTCAGGTGACATAAGAGAAATAGAATTATTTTTGTTGTGTTAATTTCATAAATAAAATTTCATACTTATTCAATGATAAATAGTACATATATCATTTGTCAACCAAGTAGAGATTTTGAGAGATTCATTTTCAACAACTTAGTCTTTCACAGGTTATTTAAAGCCAGAAATATTGTAAGAATTTTTGGGGGAGAGAATAATTATTTAGCAATACAAGTCTTAATAATTAATTAACTCTTGGAGGAGATAGAGAAGTGGATTCATGTGTAAGTGAATATAATGAACCCGACAGGAGTTGGAACTCGGCTCTCCAATTAACAATTCCAAGCCATTATCTATTATACCAACCACACATCCAAACTTACAGCACCTGGTATTCCCAAACAGTCACCTATCTAGGTACTGACCAGGCTCAATGTTGCTTAACTTTGGTGATCATACAGATATGGCCATAAGCGAGACTGAGTATATTTTCCTTTTTATTATAAGAAATATTCAATATTTAAAGAAAGGAAATAGATGAAAAATAGTTTGCTTATCTCACTGTCTATATCTCTTCTGACAATGTGAAAACAATTTTGTTTTTTAATAAAACACATGCAGATAGTAATTTTGCAATGCCATAGTACTTATATTAAAAACTTACATATTGCAGTCATTTATTATGACCCACAATAAGAAATAAAATACCAAAACAATAAAAATGTTCTGAAGCAGTCAAAGCAATCACATTTAAAACATTGTAATTTATTGAAACTACCAGCAGGAATTTGAGACAAAGCAAAAAGCTTGTTAAGTCAGACCAACATGAATTTCAACACAGTATGACTTTCATTGCTTGGCAAAGAAAGAATTTGAGAACATCCTCCCTGTTGTTGTAAATGGAATAACCTATATTAGAAGCACTACTATGAACACTTAGAATTTACTGTGTTACAGTTTTCTGGTTTGTACTACCAGACAATTCTTTTTTTTTCATACACAGAGCAATTCTGAAGAAGCCAAAGAATGAATCAGCAAAAACAATTCTTGGAATGGAAAACCTGCTTTTTATATTATTACAATTATTTATATATATATATATATATATATATATATATAAACCTTCAACTATAAAATTCTTTAAAATGTCTATACAATAATGAGGATTCAGCTTAGCATCCCATATTGTAAAAAAAAAAAAAAAAAAAAAAAAACACTGTCAATATAAATAAATTTAACATTAAAAAGGAATATAGAAATTAAAAAAAAAAAAAAAAAAAGACAGAAAATGAGAGAGAAAAGGAAAAATTCTTTGGAGGAAATTCCATCCCAGCTACTGTTACAACTGCTTAATAGAAACAGGGTGGCAGTGAGGTCATTCTGCTTCTAGTCAAAACTTGTAGTATTATAACTAATGTAAATTCTTCATACAACTGATGAAAATTTGATAAAAGAATAAATGAAGAACATTTTTTCTTAAAATTTCATTAGTTAATTGTTCACTTTTGCATACAAGACAACATGTCTGAATCCAATGAGTTTAAAGTTAGATTATTTTTTTCTCTTATTTCATTCCAAGCAAGAGAATAAATATGCTGATATGCTAGGACTTACTGAGAGCAAAAGAAACTTGAAATAAAACACACACACACACACACTATTGAGAAAGGAGAACAGGATTCAAAATCACAGATGTATGACATAATTTTTGAAAAGTTGACAAAAGCAAGAAGCAAGAGTTCCACAGGCGAGAAGTGCAAGAGAAGAAACTATTCAAATTGAACTTACGATTATATTCAGCAATTTCAACAGTAAAACAGTGAGATCTGGCTGCTAATCTAGTCTTCTTTTATGTGTCATGTCCATTCACAACATAGGTTATCATGGCCCTCCACATCCTCCTGTCCCTTATAATACTTAATAAGTTTTATCTTTTTGTTATTTCTCCCAAACCCTGTTCTGCCATCCATTTGCTCAAGCCCATTAAGTATATCATGCATTGCTTTCCCCAGTCTCTCTTTCCGTCCTGTGAGTATCAGATTTTCCAAGCCCTCCTTCCTCATTATGTGTCCCAAAAATTTCAATTGCCTTTTCCAGATGTTAAGTATGAGTTTCTTCTTCGTTTCCATTTTCTCTACAATTTCATAGTTGCTCAAATGTTTGGCCCATGGTATCCTTAGCATCCTTCTGCAGAACCACATTTCTGTTGCTTTAGAGTATCTTCTTCATCTTTGAGAAGATTGTCCAGCATTTGCTGCCATACAGGAGGACATATCACAACAATTCAACACTCTTCTTTGTTTCCAACAAAATTTTCCTGTCTCTTAATACTCTGCTTAGCTTTCGGAATGCATCTTTGGCTATCCAGGTATGTCCTCAGATTTCAATGTTGCACATTTCGTTCTCTGTTTGAACACTTCCCTGATATTTAAAATTTTGTACCTGCTTCATTCTAGTTTCCCCAACCTGTAATTTGCATTTTGGGCTCATCTTTTTGCTGATGACCATGCATTCTGTGTTCTTGCAGTTTATGCTTAGTCCCTTCTTGCACTCCTTTGCTACCTTCTGTAGGAGGTATTGTAGTTTCCTTTCTGTGTCTGCTATCATATCTTAAGATTGTGGCTGCCAATGATAAATCCTGGTAGGATTTGTACTGCACCTAAATACAAGGTAGCAACCTAAGAGGACAGATGATCATAATGATTATCATGAAAATATGTATAAAAATGGCACAGGAAAGTTATATGACAGTAGTTGGGGAGTGAAGCCAAGATGTTAGACCAGGACCAATAATGTTGCAGATTCTTTGGATTTCATCAAGAATCTCTCAATACATATCAGAAGCATCAGATCAGCTATGGCAACAGTATTTAATGAATGGGCAAATGGTAGACTAATAAGGTGCAAAACAGATTCAGGTGAGAAACATTCGTGATTTAACATTTAGCTTGGTGGCATATCAACACCTCTATGGGTTATTTAATGCTGAAATCTAAATATTTTTGTACATCATTTTATGGCTTCGACTAAATGTATCTTGAATGCATTTTCAGGCCTTTAACTAGATCATTACCAAGATCAATTTTGTACATAGGTAAAAGACCATGAAAGTATAAAATTCTGCTTTATAGATATATATATAAAGTTTGTAGCTGGTCTATTGTAGGTGTTATATGTTTTGGTATAAACTTATTTTCTTTGAAGTAGGCCAATATATCGACGGTTAAGGTATTTTTAACTAGTTTCCTGATGTTGATTCCCTTGTATTTATGCCTTACAGGGAGTAAGTGAGTACATTCAGTTAAAATATCTTTCCCTAGGAGTGCAGATTGGTATGTTATACATGTTGGGTGATCTTCATTCTTCAGCAAATATGAATGGGTGAGCCTATGTGCAGTTGAGCCAACATCAGCTTCTATGTCAAGACATTTGTTTCTATTAATCTAGAATTGTTTTCATTGTGAGAAGTTTATTATTTGTGTTGTCAGTCCAATGCTTTTATCATTTCTGTTGAATACAACTATTTATTTTACTTTTTAGGTCCGCACAATAAATTACCAGAGATTTCTTTTGGGCAGACTTTGAAGCTGAATCTGTTTTTGGTCATTTCCTCTAATTCTTATGCAGCTCAGGATCCAGCACTACACTATTTCTTTACTCTTGGATAATGAATCTAGTTTGCGTAGTAACTTTACTAGCAGTGAGTTGTCAAGTGTTTTGTTGGAGTTTTTTTTTATTGTGGTTATAACTGATATGGACTTACAGATTTGGCATTACAACCATACATCCAGCCATTATCAAGATCAAATAAAAATTGTGGATGATGTTCATTTTCCTTAATTTTTTTCTCAATTTAAAACTTCAGTATTAGCCAATTGTACATTATTATGACACCATGCACAAGGTTAAATGAGTATCAGTTAAATACATTTAAAATCCCAAGTTCCAAAATTGAAGATCTTATTTCAAATTTGTATGAATAAAAGATTGAAGCCGTGATCCTCCTCCCTACCCCAGCCATTTATTGGCCTACCCACCTGAGAAAATTTATGAAGCCAAGGTACCAACCAAAGAACAATCTTATCAGAATAACTGTCATTGAAAATGTGCTCTTTGGTAGGGTTTGGGCCTGCATCCACCTTTTTAAGAGAAACCAATATTTGATCCAGTGTGCTTTAGCCTGTTTAGCTACAGAGAGTGTCACAGCCCAGAAATGGTTCTATTTCCACCTTTTAATGAATGCACAAAACCTTCTTCAAATTTTTCTTGAAAATCCATCTGTTCAGTTTCATATCCAAAACAAAGAAATTTCTAAGAAATTAATGAATTTATTTTTAGTCAGGCATTTTTATTACTTCAAATATTATTTTTAGTGTATACAAATAGGGGATGCAGGTTCAGTTTGAAACCCTCCTGCAGAAAGCACATCTTAAGATTTATTGAATACCAGCTGAATGTCATACACACTGTTTAAACTAAAAACAAGGTGTCTATTTCAAACACAAATATCCACTAAAACTAACATTTGAAGTAATATATATATATATATATATATATATATATATATATATATATATATATATATATATTTATATATTTGTGGCTTGTAGATGTTTTCAAAGTTAGCTTAATTTTATCACAGTTCTACAATATCCAAAGAGGATGAAACTCAATCATAATGGTCTGCACAACAGTTTACCTATCAAAGTATTCTTGCTGGTCTATAAAGAAGTAGGTTTTCCAAGTATTTCAATCTGAGCCAAATAGCTCAAACCTTCCAATATTTTCATAAATATTTAACCTAGAAGATATTTTATAAGCCAACAGACAAGGTATGTAAAGACCTAATCATAATAGTTTGTAACTTTCAAGATGATTCAAATGAATCCACCGACTGTAATCCTATGTCTACAATTTTTTTAACATTATTTTCTAATTCTGACTTTATTACTGAATTAATGCAAGATTAAAAATGTTTATAATGAAAAATACTAGGTTGTCAATTAAAACAGAAAACAAAATACCAACCATTTAGTAGCATTTTTGTTATGATGTTGATTTGGGGTTAATAAAGACAAACGCCAAATAACATGTAACAATAAAAAGGGGTTTATTTGGTTGGTAAGTAGGTACAGAAATCGCCTGAGTAGTCTATAACTAGCTCAGCCAAGAACTTCTCCGACTCTGTCTGTCTTTTGACATGCCGCTATTTAACGTCTTTGTTTGTAGACAAGTTCATCTTCAAGAGGGGTGGTAGGTTTCCTACACAACAATTTTTAATAAATCTAATTACTTTGTTGTAATTCCTCCATATCAAATAACCAAACATTCGTTTAACTAGAACTGAGATTTAGACTAAAAAAATTTTTTTATCGGATTAAATATTCCATTAAGAAGTTTTAATCAAGATGCATTGAGCAATGAGTAATAATCACGCACAACTTTTTTCATACTATTTTACATTAGTATAATTTAAATATAAACTATTTAATTTTCAATTAACACTTCTGCTGCTGTGGATGTATTTACATAAGTCTTTATCAGGACTACTTGTCTTGCAATTGATGCATATATTTTCAAAACACTGTGGAATGTTAGTTTATAACACAAATTCTAGAGACTAACTTTTCAAGTTATTTCCGAATGCACATGGATATATAGTAGCATACAATACAATCTGTTTTATGACATTATTTATTATAGTGTGTTGGGGGCATCATTTAGCCTGGTTTGTACTGCAAAGTATCCTGTCAAAGTCAAACTGGTAGTGTACCTACAATAAATCACTATAACCCTTTACACACACAGACACACACACACACATATATATAAAATTTTTTAAAAAAATATTTCCTATTTTTCTCAAAAAAGGCCAGCACAGCCAGGCAACAATACTATAAAAATGCAGCAGTGAAAGTTAATAGGTTTTTTTTTTTCCAAAGAATCACAAAATATGATAATTTTCTAAGCTTAGCTTATATGTGGCACAAGGCCAAAAGTATGGGGCACCCAATGTAGATCAGACTCACTATTCAGTTGTAATTGATCTAGTAAGATAACCATTACATTACATCAAAGAGCTCACAACTGTCATAAATATGAATGCAGGTTATTATTTAAAGTGAGTACAAATGAAAAAATTTGAAATTTACGAGATCTCTTTTCAATCTTTCATGTGGTGCAAAAGAGAACAGTCCATTATTTATGAGTTATTGGCAGAGTGTAATGTATACATTAGCTAATTAAGGAACAACCAGAATCTTAATAAATAAAAAGTAAAAAAAATAGGCTTTAAATTCATATTTTGTGGCGGTTTTAAAATTATTTGAAATTTTGTATATAAGTATTATTTTAACCAAACATGAAAAGACAAATAAGAATGTGCTTTTTGGAATTTTATAAGAAAACACATTAACACCTGGAACAAGCATATTTTGGTTAACTTTTGTGCCTGCAAATAAAAATAAAGCAAAAAACACAGTGTCAAAAGTTTGTTTCTTGACACCACTATTATTTTAACTACCTTCACTCCTCAGCAATGTTTACTGCTTTAAAAAGGTGATGATTAGAAATAAAACCTAAACATATGAATGTGAATTTATACATTTTCTTTGTTCTTGAGAATTTACAACAAAAATAATAAACTATTTATTTATTAGATTGTCTATTGGAATGGTTGGCAAAACATCTACTAATTGCCAATTGATTCCAACTTATAAAATGGTAAATAATGATTTCCTTATACTTGGTTCACATATTTTAACAATTTAGTAAATGTTTATAAATTTATGAATAAAATTTTTTTTTCATATTTATTTGTTTATAAATTGGTAAATAATATTGCATTGTATTAGTTTTAGAATGCTGTAAATATAAAATTTTTTCTTGTAATAAACCATCTAATAAATAAATAGGATTTATTGTTTTTGTTGTAAAGAAATGTATAAATTTGCTTTCATGCTTACATTTTATTATAATTCTAAGCATCACTTTTTAAAACAATAAACATTGTCGACAAGCGAAGGTAGTTAAAATAATAGCAGTGTCAAGAGAAAAACTGTCCTTTTGACATTTTTTTTTGTGGGCACAAATGTTAAAAGATTGTTCATTTTTTTTTTTTTTTTTTTTTGCTTGCAAAGAAGGATTTGCATAAATTTAATACTACTCATAAAATTTAGAAAATTAAAAATAAAAATTTCATATTTGTGCTTATTTAAAATTAGTATGAAAAAAAAAAAAAAAAAATGGTGCCTTTCTGTAAAAAAAAAAAAAAAGGCCCCAACTCTAATGGTAATCAAGTGTCATTAGGTTAACCAATTACCTAAGCAGATCAAGAAATTCAAAAGTTAATATCCTTTCCTACTTAGAACAAAGCAATTGAACCAATGGAATTAACATTTTTCCCCATGGCAAACTTTACTTGACACTTCCAACCAGCTAATCATCATAAAATATGCAGAAAAGAACATTGCTTCAGCATAGTACTAACAGTATAGTATCCACTCCCTGAAGTAGCAGAAACAGAATTGTCACTAGCAAAAACCTTTAAAATAGCTGAGAGAAAATTATGCCTTTTCTATAACTAGCAAATACATGGCATGAAGTAAGCAAATCCTCATACCAAACATTTTTAAAATCATATGCCTGCAATAAATGGCCTTATAGTGACCTATCTTAATATAGCATTGTTAGTAATCCAGAATTCCCATTGGTATTTTTACATGGACTGTACCTGCTGTTTAAAAAAAAATTATTTTGCTCACAAAACCAAAAATGTTTTAAAGAGATGACTTAAATTTAGATGTCTCATGATGGCATAATCTAAGCATTTTTGTTCAGGTCATTTTGGAGGCATAAAGAGACCTATTTTGAACATCATTGTTCTTGCAACATTTGCAAATAGACTTTAAATCTCAAATATAACACCATCACTGTCTTCCTCCATTAAAAAAAAAAAAAAAAAAAAAATTACTGATGTATTTCCTATTGTAGTTTACATTCTTTGTTACTGACTCAAACTAAATTCAGAACACAAAACAAATTTTTAGATATACAGGGTGCGATGGGTAAATTGTCGCCATCTTTGATTTTTAATTTTGTGCATGCGCATTGTTTGTTTTTGATTTTGTTGACAGCACAGTATATTAGGGTCAGTTGGACACCATCTGTAAGAAAAAGAGTGCCATGTCGCAATTCATTCTGCCAAAAATTTAGAAACAGTATACTGGACTTGTTAATATTTACACCAGAAGCTCCAATATGAACAGAGTGTTTGGGTGTCAATCTGAAGACAGTGCAGAGGATTTGAAAAGAGTTGGAGGAGTCTAATGGTGATTAAAAAGGTGTTTTGGGTGATCACTAGTGATGGCAACATTATGCCTCCATTCATCTTCCCACAGAGCCATCGACTCAACACTGAGGCCTACATCAAGTGCCTTGAGGAAGTAATGCTGCTCTGGATCAAGAGGGTAGCAGCTGGAAGACCCTATGTCTGTCAACAGGACTCTGCACCATGCCACACAAGCAGGAGAACCCAGCCATGGCTGTCAGACAATTTCTGCAACTACATCGCCCTTACATCTGGCAACCTAACTCCCCAGACTGCAGTCCCCTTGACTATTATGTGTCGGGTGAGGTTGAGCAAGACACCAACCAAACTCCTTGTAACACCAAAGATGAACTGAAGGAAAGGATTATGGCAGTATTCACCAACTTACATCCAGAATTATTGCAGGAGATCCCAAAGTCATCTGGAGGCTGTGGCTGAAGTCAATGGCAATTTTATTGAATAAATTTATTTACTCTTTAGTATTTCAAGATATTTTTGTGTAATTTTTTTTTTTGGGGGGGGGGCACACACACACACATATATATTATATATATATATATGTGTGTGTGTGGACGTGTTGCAGAGTGGTTAGAATGTTCATTTTCTGGCCATGTGAACTGGTTTCAAATCTCACCATGGTCAATTTGTCAAGGAGGTGACTTCTTGGTTATATAAGCCTGGAAAGGTGATTCCAGTACACAGCACGTTTGAAAAAATGCATAAAAACCCAACTACAGGTTAACCCAATCATTGTGAATGAAATTGGATAGACAGAACTGTTTGAAAGCAATTGATGTCACAAAATCACAAGTCATTGTGACTGAGGGTTTGAGCATACTAGCCTTGTACAAAAAAAAAAAAAAAAATGATCATGTGGTCTCTTCCAGAAACTATGGTCTACTCAGCATAGGTTGCATTATAAACCACAGAATTGAGCCGGTGTCTGTATTAGGAATTTGCAAGTCACCCTGGCAGACCGGTGTCCTTGGAATCAAGTAAACAGTCATCATATATTTTAGTGAGAAACAATACATATATAAATTTACTACTGAAACGTTTTTAATGGATACTTATATCTGATATGCTCCATTTATTTATCGAATGGTATGTATTTCTATCTCCTAGCCTGAATATTTAAGAAAAATATGTGTTCTCTGGCAGAATCATGAGCAGCATTCCCTGAGGGCTTTGCTTTGGCTGACAATCTATTCATGGCTGAGCTGTCAAAAGCATGTCAATTCTAATGACAGTTTTCCATAACGGAACACAGGTTCAAATCCAGCCAGAGAATGTATATTTTTCTAATAAGATTTCTCAAATATTAAGGTCAGTAGCTAGAAATAGAAAAAATATACTGTTTCATAAATAAACAGAGCATCTACTGAAATAAGTGTATCCACTAAAAATAATGTTTAAGTAACAAATTAAAATATATCAGATTAATAAGTGAAAAATCCATTCCCAATTATATAAAAAGCAAGCTTCTCTGCAATAAATGATATTAAAAAACAAAAATCAATCACAGCTAGAATCTGTGGAAGAAAATGTAAGAATATGCCTATCCAAAATTTGACCTTGCAAAGAAGATATTCTAAAAAAATATGTCAAGCTCAGATATTTCCTTAAATGTTAAATTATAATAAACAAAAATTTTTTTTTTTTTTTTATGAATTTTAATCATTTTATTAAAAATAAGAAATTATTTTGTTAATAAATAAATAAAAAGTATACTCTTTTTTTAATCATTGTAACTTAAGTGTGTTGTGTTAAATATAGGCCCAAGTGTGAAAAAAAAAAAAAAAAAAAAGAAGGTTAAAAACCATGTCTCTAGGTCAGGGGTTCTCAACCAAAGGGGCATTCCAGGTTTTGAGGGAGGGGATCTTTTTCTTGTTTTTATTTACAGAATTTTGTTTTTTGAATTCCCTGACATTCTATTGAACCTGTTTATTGAAGTAGGCTTCAGTTTATTTATTTAATAATTAGTTACAAATTAAAATAATTTACTGTACATGCATCAAACATTTTCTATTGCTATTAAATTTGTAAAACTCTATAAAATAATCAATGTAAATGCATATGTAATTATGAAAACGAATGAAGATTTTCAATAATATATGCATATATGTTTAGAATGCACCTTCAGAGTTAGACAATCTTAGAAAGTGAGGAGGACAACATTCTGACTTATATCAAAAAGGGGGGCATTGGTCAAAAAAGGTTGAAACTACTGCTCTAAAACTGTCCATTTTGACTGCTGTATTCTTTGTAATGGTAAGAAAAACACACAACATTAACATGAAAAGAAAACTTTTTATATATTTTTGGTAATGAAGATGGCTACTATGTCATAGCAAAATAATCCTAGAGACTCATGTCTGATCCTTATTGATATTCCTTGTAGCCTTCAGCTGGACTAATCTAGACTTTTTGCTAATGACAATGCTCTGTAAATAAAATACATAATTTATTCAGTAATTCCTTCCTAGTATAGTTTTTATATTAGCTTCCTATTTAATATATGTTCTTACGCAGTATACGTATAACATCTTATTTTTAAAACAAATTCTTATACTTAACTACTGGTAGATCGATTAATCTAAGTAATTCTGAGCTACAGTATACGACAACATAAATAAATACTGATGTCATGCAGGAAAAACATATTTAGATATCTGCAGCAATATTTTACTGTAGAGAACAGTAATATTATGCCTGAAAAAAAAAAAAAAAAAAAAAATCATCTTCAATTTTTTTTTTTTAATTCAAGAGACACTGAAATATCGCATATGACGTAATCTTCAAACAGAAACCAAATGGGCCAATTCTATTAGAAGCATTCAAAGATAGAATGAAGAAGAAAAAATTTCAAAGAAATGTTTAGATTACTAATCCAGATGTAGAATCTACAGAGTTCATATTTACAGTTTCTTAACCCTCAAACCAGATAATTTTCCTAAAAATTTTCCTTAATATACAAAAATTAGGAAAAAGATTGTGGGATTTTGAAGAATCTAAGCAGCTATTAAATGAAAATAACTTCAATATTTATGAAACAAGTCATTAAAATAATAATGGCAGTTTACCTGCGACTATCAAGACATTCTGAAATGTTATTGGTTCTAGAGCAGCATCTCAAATTCAGTCACTTTCCCCCATTGCCATAACATGGCTTCCTTGCATCCTTTCTATAAATATTTTCATGGTAATTGTTCTGATGAGCTTTCCACTTTGGTAGCTAGACTTTATGAATTTAAATGCAGTACTCAATTGGTGGCAAGGTCTCATCATTTTATGGATGAAATAGTGAGATGTAACTCCAAGTTCTATGCCAACATTTTCTTCTCTTGCACTTCTCGCTTGAGGAACTCTTCTTGCTTTCCAAAAATTTAAATGAAATGTCTATCAATTTTCTGTCTTCTTAATTCTTGTTCTTTTAAAGAACTTTCTCAAGGTTTTTTTTTTTTTCATATTCTCTCACACTCAGTACCCCTACCCCATGTCATAGTAGTTTTATTGCCTTGATTGGAGTAAAATGATTAAAAAAAAAAAAAAAACACACACACACACACATACACACACTATATATTAATTGTTATTATTTATAATTCCTCAAAAGATATTTGACAATTGAATAAAGAAAAAAAAAATAGACAGCTGATATAAAGCAAATTTTTTTTTTATGGCTTGAAAAACAGCCATTTCAGAAGATATATTTGAATATATGATATATACTGATATATTAAAACAGAAAGGAAAAGGAAGGGAAAAAAATTACTTACCATAAAATGATACATCAAGGAAGAAAAATAAAAGTTAACCAGTTTTGTTATTTTTTTTCACCACATTTCATCCCTGAGGGACTTTATTGAGGCAAATGTAAAGATTTTATTTTGCAATATATATTTGTAAACAGAAGAGAAAAAAAAAAAAAAAACAAAAGAAAATGAAATTTTTAAATTCAAGAACGCTCTAAAATATTCTTAAAGCTGTGCAAGTGAAAGGTAAACTATGGAGGATGCTAAGTGATGTAATTTAATGCCTAACAAACAAAAGCAAGTAAATGTTCATAACATTATTGAATTTTTATTTTATTTGTTAATATATTTTTTTTTAATGTAATTATTTTAATAAATTATTTATTTATTTACTTACTTTAAATAAGGACTCGAGTAAAGTTTCTTTTAATTTATAAAAAATTTTATGGTTATGTATGTTGGCCTGGGAAAATTTAACTATATTTTTTTTTTTACTTCTGTTTCTATATACAAGTTGCAAAATAGGGGACAAATCACACTGAAGAAAACTTGTCTTTTGTCTTTATTAATTTGTTTGTTAATTTTTTTTTAAAAAAGACTTTTTTTATTACCTGAAAAATTCCATAGTTGTTAAACTATTTGGGTTTGTAAAAACATTTAAAAATCATCTGATATGAGTAAAGTAGCCAATGAAGATTTTCATTAATTATTTCAGTAGACAATTTTGTGAACAGTACCAAACTTTTCAATCAATTTATGTGACTTTCACAATTTAGATTTAAAATTACATTTTTTTTAACAAAGAAAGCAATAACTAATTATACAAAAAAATATTAATGTTGCATAAAAACAAATCAGTATATTTTGTGTTTGCTGACAATACTGCTTTAGAAAAATAAAAACAGACTTCATTTTCTTTAGATTTAAAATAAATTTATCTTGTGAATTGTTTCTGAACACTTTTGAAAATATCCATTATATATATATATATATATATATATATATATATATACACACACCTACACAACCTACTATTCTTCTAAAAGAAATCACCATTGCTTAAAGATTATATAAAAAATTTTGGTTAAAATAATTATGTAATAAGTGGCATACCTAGTGTTTGTGTTCCCCCTCTAAGCAACATCCCAAAACTAGACATCATTTAAAAATATCAAGATCACAATTATAGCCATTTATTTCATTGTGTTGTAGGGAACGAACTAATAACCCTCAGTATACAAAGAATTGATACACCTCTATTAAATGGACTGTTCCAGTAGTAATATAAGCATCTATGGTGTTGTTTCCAGCTTCAGACAAACTTGTAAATATCTAATTGTAAAGTTCTTGTTTAAAATAAACCCTTATGCTTTGTAAGTTGCCATTCTAGCTATTATTTCAATAACCACCACACACAACATTACAAAACATTGATTACAGAAAATTAAAATTAAAAAAAAAAAAAAATAAAATAAAAAATAAACATTGAGAGAAAAAAAAAAAAAAATCCCCTAACAGTAACTTGCTGATAGTGTAACACTTAAAGTAAATGATGTCCAGTGTATCACTTGACTATAAGTCAAATTTAGGTAAAAACGGCACAAGTGGAATGCAGAGAGGGAAAAAAAAAAAAAAAAAAAAAATTTTGCATGTGACTTTAATATGTTAATTCACCTCCCCTGCCCAGAAACTTGCTGCCCATGGTGGATCACCCAACCTGCCATCCTTTAGGTCTGCCAATGTATATGGCATATTACTCCAAATATTCCTTCATATTTAAAAAAAAAAAAAAAAAAAAAAAAAAAAATTTTTTTAAATAAAAATCTACCAAACACTATCATAGATTTAGAAAATATACAATTATAGCAACAGTCTTGTCTTCCATTCAAAGAGAAAAGTCAGGTTTATCCAAATAACAAGTGTCAATCAAAATCTCAAATTACCTCATGACTCAATGAATTAAATTCTATCTTGAAGAGCAAAATCAGTAGGCAAAACAACTTACATATTTTTGCATTTCCAGAACATATTTTATAGCGAAAAAGATTTTTTCAAGGCTGGTTCATAAAATATAACTAAGTAAAAAAAAAAAAAAAAAATTAATGAACTGTTTATCCACAATTTTGATCCCAATACACATTTTGTTTAAAAATTGGAAAAATACAATAAAAAAAAAAAAAAAATTCTTTTTTTTTAAATTTAAACTTTTAGTTTTTTGAAAAATACCAGGATGTAATCAATGGTGTCTTGCCTGCCACAAAGACAGCACATGATTCTTGAAAATGACTGAGATAGTGAAGTACTTGAAGAAAAACAAACTTCAGACAGTTTATCCACAATTTCAATCACAATATACATCTTTTTCGAAAATTGGAAAAATACAAACTGAGATGGACGTGTGTGTACGTAACATATCTATTATATATACATACACACGCACACACAAGGTGCCCTATCGGGCGGTATTTAAGCTAGCTCCTGCAAAAAGGCTCTTGGTTGGACCTTCATCATAATAGGTAGGGAGAAGTAGTATGTATGAATATTTATGAGCATTGCTAAACTTTAAAATTTTGAACAACCAACAACATTTTTGTCTTGTATATAAATACTTGTCACAAATTACAGTAATCATTTGTATATAGATCACTAGATCACTAGGGAGTATAAGACACAGTTAAAATAGAGAAATACTAGGGAGGGCGAAAAAAAAATATTTTCATGCATAAAACACACTCAATTTTAAAACAAAGAAAATTACCAAGATGCTGTGAATAATGCTTAAAATCTTCCTACTGCTTTATTTAGAGAATAAGTAATCAACATGTCTGACACATGTCAGTAGGCTTTGCATAAATCATGAAAAATATATTTAAAGTGATTTAAGCTTTTCAACATGTCAACACCTACTCAAACTTATAACATTATGTAAGATTTATCTCCCTTTGTTGCTGCAATATGCCATTAGATAGATATCTCTTTGGTAAACAAATAAATCCAATTTTATCTGATTTTGTCAGTTTTGAGTCCTGGAAAAAATGGAATTGAGTTCTAAACTAAAATACAGCAGACTTTCAGACACTATTTCGAATGAAAATGATTATGGTATGTATTACAGTACGTATTCATTTATTTCAAAGACTGTACAATGGCTAAATTTACATTACACTCTGATGAAATACTATGCTCTCATTTATAAATGCGCTTTCTCTTGCCTATTCTTTGAGGTTATTTGTCAGCATGAAGTCTTCTTTTCTTTTTTTTTGTTTCAAGTACAGCCTGTTGTCTGATTCACCATTATCATGTCAACCCACCTCTCATTTAGATAATTTGTTTCAACGACTGGTCTCTATATTTTCTTTCCTCTGTTTATATTTGACATTTACTCTGACTGCTTTCTTTTTCTCACAAACCATCATGGCTCAGATTCTGTTTTTCTTTTGTCACAATACCTTGCTCACTGGGTGGGTTTCACAAGTCCTGACAATTATTTTTTTCTTTCTACATACCATTTCCCTTCAGGACGTGCACAATCATGGCTCTCCACAACTTCCTCTCCTTTGTAGTCCTAAGCAATGTTTGTCACTTCCCAGTTCCTGTCCTGCCTACCATTTACACAAGCTTGCTAGGAAGGTTATGTGCTGTTTCCCCTCTTGCTTTCAATAGGTTTTGTGAGTGTCAAATTCTCCAAACCCTCTTTTCTCATTATGTGAAATTTCAATTGTTTCTTTTTGATCCAAAATAAAAGCATCTTTTTAATTCCATTTTCCTTCAAATTTTGTTTCTCACATGTTTAGTCCATGATATTCTCATTCTCAGCATTAATTTTAATCGAACTTGAATCATCTGAAAAAATACATTTGTTTCTTAGATTAATACTGTTTGGGGATGAAATTATTTTAGAGAATTAGTTTTAAATGTTTACATATGTCTATGTATATGCATATGTATTTGTAGATCATTACCATAATTTCTCAAAAATAATACACACCCCAACAAATGATCCAAAAATTAAGAAATAAATCTATCCCTATGTATAATACGCATTTATAAATTTAATAAATAAAAAAAAATAATTACAAAGACATTTTGTCAACCTTGACATTAAGAATAAAATTGAAACTAAGTGGCTATGAAAATTGGGATAATATCTTATTTTAAAACAAGTACATATTTATTTTTATGAATCAATAGCAAAAAAATATTTTTGCTAAAACCCTTTTATAATACACACACCTACTATCACCTGTAATTTACAGTAAAAAAAAAAAAAAAAAAAAAAATGTATATTATTTTTGAGAAATTACAGTATATATTTGATATGTTTTTTTTTTTAATGCTTTATCAACTATTTGCTAGGAAACAGAGTTTTTCGGGAGACAATAAGGATTTTCTGATACAAGTCCTATTACCATGTCCAAGGGTATTTGTGTGTAAGTAACTATAACGAACCCAACTGGAATTGGAAGTTGGCTCTCCAATTTCTCATTCCAAGCTTTTATCTATTACACCACCAACACATTCAAGCTTACAGAACCTGGTATTCCCAAGCAGTCACCCATCTAGTTACTGAGCAGGCTCAACATTGCTTAACTTCACTGAACGGCTGATAACCAGCATGTCAGCATGACATGCCCGTAAGCATTGTGTAGGTGTTTTATGAGTGTTCTATGCTTGAACGCAATCTTCAGACCATCTTTTTATATTTACCCATTTTCTATCCCTGATAGTGACTACTTTTACTCATAAATATAGCATTCCTTAATATATATATATATATATATATATATATATATAAATAAACACTTGTCACATAGCTGATTGTTGTTATATTCAGCACCTTTACTCCAGAGTTTTGCAGACAAAACTTTGTGCACTTGTTCGGTCCACTCATCAGAAGGTATCACCAAATGTCTGTCATTTTTCTGATTTTCATTATTTTTCTATTAACTTAAAATGAATAAATTATGTACATGTACATATCTGACCTAATGGAAGGCATCTCTTGAAGATCAATTATACAATTTTCCTACTATATTAAATTGAGCTTCCTCTTTATTCTTGGAAGTATAATAATATATCTTTAGATGAAGAATTTTTATCATTATTTTCTGTTGGGTCTTATAAAATTCTTTTCATTCTAGAAAAGTCTCATATAATCTAGATCGATCAGAAACATGACTGAAAATATTAGCATATCAAGCAACTGTGAGTTCAATTCAAACATTAAGGCAGAAAATTGAAAATCTTGTGCTTTCGATAGGCTAAACTGGGTAGATTTGCTACTATAATCTAGGGAAGAAAATTGATTTGAATCAGATTAACAACTCTTGTTTCTAATGATCAATCTACTTCTTGTAGAAGTATCATTACAGATATACACAACGGCTCATAGAGCAAGAATTGCAATATTAATTACTCACAACTCTTAGAGGTTATAGACCCTCCACAAGTACTGTGGAGTATTGTCACAGCATTAGTACCATGGGATTTTCAAACATCCCATTTAAAATGTTAGGCTATCCTATCAGCAGGTGTATAATATTGGGGTTACTGTACTGCCATTTTGTGAATGGTTTCTGGACCATGCAAGTAGTTTCCGGTAGGGACTCTTGATGCCATGATGAAGGATACTGCTACAGTTTTATCTTCTAGACAAATCTCTCCAGGTTATCTATACATGCAACTCCTTCGGTTGTGTCTGTCTCCCTGCCTAACACCAACCTATGCACACATGAAACCAATCAAAATACAAATGAACAAAACTATTAAACTGAACCCCCCCCCCAATAAATAAATAAAGTAAACCCCTCGTATACCATCTCCTATACCAACGTGAGGGGGTCTACGTTCCAACTTTCCAGAAGTGGAACACTATCTTCTCCAATCTAAACCAGACCTCCTACTTTCTGTAACCATATCAACACCTCTCATGCATGCTAGGGGAGTTCCCAGTTCTGGGCTACTCATCTTTTATAGCCAAACATGACTACTTAAATCATCACATCCAGACTCAGAGATTACATCAAGGACACAAAAAACAAGGGACCCCAATCTGTGCTTCCCATCTATATATATATATATATATATATATATATATATATATATATATATATATATATATATATAATTTAGTTCTTAATTTTTTTTGTGATATATATATATATTACCAGCCAGTTTTTACCCCAATGGGCAGTTTATGCAAGATTGGAAAAGGGGCCAGGTGCCAATCTCTGACCATTGGTAGTTTTAGAGGTGCACCTGTATATAGTTGTATCATTGACATAGATGTTTACAAATCATCTTAATATATTCTTAGGCAGCTCATTTTTGTAGCTCAAAAAGATGGATAGTCCGAGGAATGACCCCTGGAAGATATCTGCATTGACCTCTAGGGCTCCAGTGGACTGGCCATTGATATCTACCTTCAGGGACCTACCTGTTAAGCAGGATTTTATGATTGACTCTTCCAGTGATTCCATAACTGGAGATCTTGTATAGTAAGCCTTTGCCTTGTTGAAGGCCTTCGAGATATCTAATGCTATGGCCCTCTAGGTGTGTTTGTTGTCAAGAGCCTCACCGATTCTGTGAGTGATGGTAGTTTGGATATTAATGGATCAGGCTGACCAAAACTCATATTGCTCGTTGCTGAGGAGTTTTTTTTGGTTCAAGGCACTCAACAACCTTCTTATTGATTATGACCTCCAAGAGCTTGTTGGTGATACTGAGGAAACTTTTAAAAGTATTCAATGAGAATTTACAAAAGTATTCTATCAACAAAAGGCATATACTTATAAAAAAAAAAAAAATTTTTTGCAATTTTCCTTTATGAAATCTGACTGCTGAGAAATGGCTCAAGACAGACGATAGCTGTCATAACAACCTTTGTAACATTCAAACCCAACCTATGTAAAATTACTCAGGCCATTCATGATTTACAGAGACACACTTAATGTCATGTATTCGAATATCTGTGTCAAATTAAAGTAGTCATATTCAGGTTCCAATATTAAAATAGGGAATGCATATAAAGACACACAATGTTAACCCTAGATTTGATGCCAAAGTCTGTTTGTGCTCTGAACACATGAAAAGGGTGTGCACATGTGTAAACATATTGAAATAGACATGCATAGTTTAGTTCATTTGAAGATGTGATTTATGGCGACAGCATGGATTTCAAGTTTGCAATGTTTGACCAATCAAAATGCTTAATACAATCACCTGATTGGAATTTCAATTTTCATTGGATACTAGACAATAAAAACAACTGAGGCTTACTCCGGTGGGTATGTAGATGAAGAATTTATGGCAATAATAAGTGATATAGTGAATAAATCATTTAAGAAATGCCGTATCAGTAACTCAATGGATGAGATCAAGGACATGCTCTTTGATTATATTGGATCCAATGACAAAATGTCTCATCCCTTTCTAGGTGATAGTGAAATCAATGAGTATTTTGTAGGATTTTAACTAAATAACAGTAGACCTTTTGTTTTTGAATTACAGTATTTAATTATTTTGATGTTTTGACCTTTTTCTGTGCCTGCAACATTTTTTTTAGGTAACAGATTACATTTTTTGTTTAATAAAAACTGTCAAATATAACTAGCTTTTCATTTATTTTTCCCAAAACTATCTTCAAAATAAGAATGTCATATTCTAAAAACAAAAGCAGAAAAAAAAGAAAAAAAAAGAAAATGCAAATGAAAAATGAATTTCTGTAAACTGATTTCCATAATGTATAGCAATGGAGGAAGGGAAGAGAGAAAAATAAAATAAAAAAAGTCTTAGCAATACAACCTTTGTTAATATTTAACTTAAGATTATGGGGGAAGGGGGTAATTGTAACCTATGCAAGTGAGAAAAAAAATATTTCTTCCACCTCAAACAAATTTTAACATCAGTTTATCTTGTCATAAAGCAATGAAATTGACTTTGCAATAACTATGCACAAGTTAAACCTGTTAATATTGCACGTCTTTTACAAAACATGTCCATGTTTTCTTTTTTTTCACCACAGATACCATAATAGAAAAAGTTCAACTCACAAAGCAATCAGAAGAATTATCTATGACTGAATAAAAAATAAGCAATTGTGGAAAAATTAATGAATTCACATGACAAGTCACTTAAAAGCACAAACAGTTTAAATTTAGATTTGAAAACAGTATGAAAGTGGCAAAAATTTTAAAGAATCCATTTACATTTAGTATATAAAGTTGGCATGTTCATATTTTATTGGTATTTTTTTTCCAGACAAGGATTCAGTTTCTCATGGAGAAAAACTGATTACGAAACTGACTGTAAATAAAAACAAATATCTTCTCAATAACAGAAAAAGGCTTTTTGTGACCAAGTTTTTTTTATATTTTATTCAAATACAAGATTTAAAAAAATTTTCATGGGTTTAATTTCATTTCTTCAAGAAATAAAAAGGTTTTGTTGAATTTGAAAAAAAAAAAAAAAAAAAAAAAAAAAAAAAATTAGATTATTCCATACCCCGACTTTTTCTATTTTTAAATTCCACGTTTCTTCAGATGGGGAAATCATGGCTCTCCATATACTCTCTATTATCTGAATTGCCAGGACTTTTTGGGAAAGATAGTGGAGTGGTTTCCCGTTGCCTTCTCCATTGTCCTTCTCAGATCCCTTTTCTTTATTATCTCTGAATTGCCATGACATGAGGAAGACAGTGGAGTAATTTCCCATTCCCCTTCTCCAATTTTAAATTCTAAGTTGTTCTTCTTGAAGGGCTGCCAACCATAGCTAGAGAGCCAAGTTTACCCTGCTATTCTAGCTAGGAGGAAAAGATATGGACTCATGCCATTGTCAAAGGGAATTAAATGTAAAAGAGAATTGAACAGATGAGGTTGGACTTTGAATTTGGTTCACTAATTTTACTTTCTTTGCTGTTATATTAACCACACATCCTTGTTTAAAAAGGACCAAAGATCAAATAAGAGCATAGTCCAAACAATTTTGTCAATCGAACATCTAGATTTCTTAGAAATTAATCTTTTTCTCAAGCATACAGAAAGGAAGAAAACTACTTGATACCCTAATTGCCAATTTCAACAAGATTTAATTTAAGAAAAAAAAAAAAAAAAAAAAAATAGCAGTTTCACTGGACAACACTTGACTCAAATTTGCTTACAGCCAAATTCAAAATAATATTTTAACAGTCAATAGTTAGACTGCATATTTACACTGTTTGGAAATTTGTCCTCATTTTTATTGTCATATTCATGTGTCCTTGAAGACATGGCCCAGTAGATAGAAATGCTGGTTGCAATAATCCAAAGAGTTGCGAGTTCAATACCTGAACACAGCAGAATTGAGCCACTAAATGGAAATGACTGAAACTGAGGTATCCAGAAAGAGCATAGAACGTGGATAAAATAAGGGGTTCAGTTCGAAATTTCAGTGTATATCACCTGAGGAAGTTCAGAGCATACAACGCCTGAAATGGCGTGAATATGACAAAGTAACAATATGACAATAGTCCTAATAATGTATATAATTAAAATACCTCATCTCAGAAATATAGACAGATAATTAAATTGGGTATAAATTATAATTCATTTTTACTTTAAGAAAATAGAAAACATATTTACACTGTTTACATTGTTTGGACTGTTGTTCTCATTTCTAATATCACATTCACAATATTTCAGCTGTTGTACACTCCAACCTTCTTGAAGTGATATTTATTTGAATTTCAAACCAAACCCATAACAGTCAATCTCTATTTTGGCATTTCTGAAGATTGGTTCGACGACATTTGTATAGATGTTCTTCCGATGTTGATGTACAACAGCCGAAACATGAATGTGACAAGATGAGGACAACAGTAAATAGTTACAATACCTCATTTCCAAAATAAAAAAATAAAAAAAATTGAACTTTCTATGTTACTGCAGACTTTGAGTAAATCCGATAATAAAAAGAAAAAAAATTGAAATAATGTCAAATCAATACAAATACTTTGATTTTTCACATAAACTAGCTTACTTGGATATTGAGGAAAAAAATGATTTTTAAATAATTTTACATTTTCTTCACAAGTAAGCTCAGATTAACTTACCCTGAGAACAAGAAAGAAAGAAAGAAAGAAAGAAAGAATTCTGCTTTTTAAATCATCAGAAGTTTTTAAACAAAAAAGTAAAAAGCAATCTATTAACAAACGTTTTTCACTACTTACTAATTTTATCACCAATTCAAATGCTGGCATTACAAGAGAGTGATAGAAAATATAAGTGTTCTTAAATTATATAAGAAAAGAATCAAAACTCAGCAATTAGGTTTAAAGCTTTTTCATTATATATTATCCTGCCAAACACATTTTGAATACTTTCAATCTACAGAAGTGTTTTATCATGTACTTGAAATAGCAAATGTATTTTGACTCAAACCTAAGAGTTTCCCAATTATAAATTAGCAATACAATTGCTTTGAATCAAAATTTTATTATTTCTCAAAAGGTTTTATGCTTCAGATAACAAGCATAATACTAGCACCCTTCCTCCCTCACCATAATTTAAGGGATTTATACATTTAATATAATTTTGTAGGACTTTCAGATCCTCAAAGAGGAAACTTGAAGCAACAGAAATGTGGTTCTACAGAAGGATGCTGAGGATACCATGAACCAAACATGCGATTAACAACAAAGTTTTTGAAAAAAATAGAAACAAAAAGGAAAGTAATACTTATCAGAAAGAGACAATTGAGGTTTCTATGGCCTATAATGAGGAAGGAGGGCTTGGAAAATTTGATACTCACGAAAGAGGGCAAGGAGAAACAACAAAAAGACAAAGTTTATTAAAAGCTACAAGAGAAAGGAAGTTGTGGAGAGCTATGAGCACTTACGTCCTGAAGGAACATGGCACATAAAGGACTTTCAGAATACAAGCCTTGATAAGTAAATAACTATGCTTGGGTATCAAATAAATAAAAGGGGAGGGGCTGTAATGTCGGAGGGGGGGGTCTGAAAATGAAATAAGAGAGGGAGGCTTAAAAGGATATAATGGAAAAAATAAGGAAAATGTAATAAATGGAAAGTGGGCAATAAAATGCAGGGAAGCGTATTAAAAAGTTTTTCAAACTGTAAGAAGACCACAAAGAAAAAAATAAAACTAAAAATAAATGACACCTTTAGTTTTAGTAAAATACTTTAACAAAATCATAAGTATTTCTCTGTAATGTTGCCAGCAATATAAATAAAAAGGTCAAAAGGTCATTATAATATAAATAAAAGGTCAAAAATTCATAAGCAAGTGTAATCCTAATAAGCTTGAAAGAAATCCAAAAATCAACAGGAGAGTGATATTTATTTGGGACAGAATAGTAATGTTAAATATGTAAATGAGATAACTCTTCCAGATTTATATGAAGCCACCTTAGGTGGGGTATAAGTTAAGTATAACACAGGCCAGTCTCCTTTTGGCATACCAAAAGGATTGGTTTCCAAAGATTACAGTTTAGAAAAGAGAAGAGAGTAAAAGATCAACCATTTTTTTTTTATTATTCTAGAAAAAACAAAAGGCAGTGATATTAGCTGACTAATGGCACAAACTATTCAAAAGGAAAACAGAAAATGTTTAAGCAGACAGAAACATTGGACAAGAATTGGATAAAATTTAGTTTTCCAATTTCAATTCACCTTCTTACTTTCAGAATTCATATTTTTTCTAACTTCAAGTCAACAGCAATTTTCTAAAAAAAACTTTAGCAGAGTTATTAAAGAAAAAATGTACAAAATAAACCATTAAAATCTATATAAAGTTTTCGTACAGCTAATAAAAAAACCTTACAAATGACAGATTTTTTTAAAAATTAAATTTCAAACAAATTAAAATTTGTTAAAATAAATTATATTTTAAAAGATATAGAAATTACTATACATCTTGTAGAAACCATAACTTTTGAAAATACTTAAGTATTTCTTTTATATAAAACAAATTACTATTCTATATAATGTATTAATTTTTGGACAGTTTCATTTTGTATGAATTTTAAAACTCCATTAAAAACATTAGTTGAGCAATGTTTATATAACAGAACAACACCATAATTCAGTTAATATCAGCAGAATTTAAAGAATAATGGGTCTACTTGAGACCTAATGATTTACATGTTTAAATATTGAAATAATTTCCATTGTTTGCACAAAACTTTCAAATGATTGAATATAGTCAATATTTAAAACTAAAAACTATCCACTTTCATAACATTTCTAAATTATATGGAGAACCCTGCCCCCAAGTCAATGATATTAGCTGACTAAAGTTTTTTTTGTTTTTTCAATACATTAAAATCAATAATTTTCAAACGTCCTTAGAATATTTGCTTAATTAACTATTGAAATACAAATAAAAATATAAGCTAAAACATGAAAGTGCATATCCTCTGTTGAACTTGTTTTGCTACATTCTAAGATTATTTTTGAGGATATACATAGTTATGGATCGCGACAATTTCCATAAGAATGTAGTATCATAATTTCTTGGAAAAGATAATAGCGGTTTCTTGTTGTCTTCACCAGTTCTGAAACCAGCTGTTTTTCAAGAATGGCTACGACTAGAGAGAAACCAGATTAACCTAATCCATAGTGAGAAGAAAGGTTATTTTGAAAATTGTTATTATTATGAATCACAGCAATTCCTCATTAAGCTGTTTTAGATTAAGAATGTTTTTGTCTTTTTTATAAAAATTGCAGAATTTACATATCTTTTCCAATTGCGCAATAGACACACACAGTAATACTTGCCAGAACACTTTGAACAAAACTGTTTCAAGACTAGAGTCAATAGTTATCTAGACACGGTATCTCCTTATTCTTCACTTTCTGGTATTTATATCTCACACACACACACACACACACCTTCCCTGGTGTTCATATATAATATCATATCACACACACACACACATTCCCTGGTGTTCATATATAATATCATATCACACACACACACCTTCCCTGGTGTTCATATAATATCATATCACACACACACACACACACACCTTCCTGGTGTTCATATATAATATCATATCTCACACACACACACACCTTCCCTGGTGTTCATATATAATATCATATCTCACACACACACACACCTTCCCTGGTGTTCATATATATATCATATACACACACACACCTTTCCTGGTGTTCATATCTCACACACACACACACACCTTCCCTGGTGTTCATATATATCATATCTCACACACACACACACCTTCCCTGGTGTTCATATCATCATATCTCACACACACACACACACCTCCCTGGTGTTCATATATATATATCATATCTCACACACACACACACCTTCCCTGGTGTTCATATATCATATCACACACCTTCCCTGGTGTTCCTATATCATATCATATCACACACCTTCCCTGGTGTTCCTATATCATATCATATCACACATTCCATGGTGTTCATATTATACACACACACACATTTTCTGGTAAGAAGTAATGACATTGATGGATTAGTTTGCAAATTAAAAAACAAGAAAAAATAGAACACAGAATTTTATATAGTAATTAAAACTCCTATACTAACATGATCATCATGAACAGAAAAAAAATGCCCTTTGATTGGTCTACAGTAGTCTGGTAAACATTTTGGAGGTAGGTACAAAACTATAATTAAGAGGATTAACCTCAGACAATTTATGGACTGATATTACAGGTTTGAAATAAAACATTGTTAACCACGAGAAGACAGTCATATTCTTCAGAGCTCGACACCAGATGTATTAGACAGGTAGAATATGTCAATCAAATAGAAAAATTTTTTTAAGTAAATTAATATGAAGCTATTTACTATAATGAATTTAAAAAAAAACTTTCAGGCCTAAAAAACTATTTGTTAACTCAAAAGATCTGCTTACTGTCAAGGACAGAAGCTACTGACTGAATGAATCCTAAAATAACTTTAAAATTTCACTGGCTGCTGTAACCGCCTTCCCAGCTAATGCTTTAAGCCATTGACAAAATTATACATTCCTGACACTGCGAACAAAAACAAAAGTTTAGCTAGTTTGTCAAGATTATATATATATATATATATATATATATATATATATATATATATATATATATATATATATATGTGTGTGTGTGTGTGTGTGTGTGTGTATGTAAATTAAATTGAGCAAGAATCAACAATTCAAACTACTTTCAGCTTTGTTTTGTTTTGAAAATAAATTTTTAATTAATATTTAGTTTTTTTTTTTTTTTTACTTTATTAACTCAATTCTCAACATGCTGCTTTTAGTAAGGCAGTAGTATTTTGAAAAAAAAAAAAAAAAAAAAAAAAAAAATGATGAAACTTACTAGTATAAGTATCATATTACTAAATTTTTTTTTTTTTCTTTTGTATATCCTGAATCACTCAGATTTTTATAAAATTACTGTTATGGTTTGGTTGGATATTTTTTAAAACTACAATCTACGTTTGCTATATTGCCCAATTCAGCCAATAATTGTTAAATGTTTTTTAAAGTGAGGCGCGTTACTGAGAAAATAACCCCCTCCCTAAACAATTACTTTTTGTAAGTATCTCCACGATACCTAAGGTTTAGATGATTTTTTTTAAATGAATAATCTTTGTTGAAGCTTTCATTTTAGTTTTAATTTCAAGCTAATTTCTCCAATAAGCAAAATATTTTTGTTTGAGTCAGAAATTGTGCTGACGGTCAAATAAATGATCAAACATTTAAATTGAAAAAGATTGATAAACAAAACTGGAAAATTCCATTAGCAATAGTTAAAAAGAAACATATACTGGTATTTTTAAGATTTTTATTAAAATGAAAATCCTTAATTTTTTTTTTTTTTTGTGACACTTGAGAATTTTTTTAGAAAAACAAAAAAGATTGATTTCATTAAAAAATGCTATTTCAAATTAAAAATGATTGATAACTATCTAAAAAGAAACTATTATTTTATCAACTAAATCTTTCTTTATGAAAGACAAACTCAGCTTCTCCACATAGAAATTAAAAAAAAAAAATCCTTCCTTTCTCACAACCTGGTTTTACCAACCAAGTCAAGATTCAGAGACATGATTTATATATGTGAGAATAGAAATCTGAACAAAAGATCAAAAAAGACTTTGTTGAATGGAGGGAAAAACACCTCGTGATTATTTTTTGTTTTGTGTTTTTTTTCCCTGTTTTCTATCGTTTAAATGAAGATGGGTCACATAACTCCACTCATTCAGGCTAAAAAATAAATAAAAATAAACTAACCCAGCCAAATGCACTGGTGACTGCCGCCACATGACATTAAAATCCATCAGACTAGCTAGTGACTTGAGCCTACCCAATGAATACCCAACTAGTTTACTGACAAGTTTGCTTTTTTATGTAACAACCTAGGTACATGTAAATGACCAGGTGATTTGAATAAAAAGACATGACAATTGTCCAGAAACAGTTTGTAGCAATAGACACTAAAAATAAATCAGGTTTTATGCAAACCACACAAGAAAATTTAAATGTAATTACCAACTGTGAAATATCCCTTTCTACTTCTTTGTCAATGAATGACAGTAAAAATGCCCCATTTACGATGACACTTTTTAGAAATAAAACGAAATTAAAGAATAAACCATGATTTTATCGCAACCAAGATTGTATCACCTTTAGTTTCCATTGCAGTAGTCGAAAATCAATGATTATTTAATGAAGACATCCAATTTTGAAATCTCGGGAAGGAAAATGGTTGTAGGTTCAAGTCGACTTAGTTAAAAATTGATTCAACAACTGTTTACTTGATTGGTATTAAAATGAAAAAGGGCGTTATTAATAGTAATTGTTTTGTTTGGTAAGAAAATCAATTTTAAAGTTTGTTTTATGGAGTTTTAGATGGCTTTTTTTGTTTTTGTTTTGTTTTTAATTAGGTTTTTTCTTTTAACTTGAGTGAAATATAAGCGGAATAATCAATGTTAAATGAACACTCCACACCTTAACACAATTCTTCTTCACAATATGAACGATTTCTTTTATAAGATTAGGAAAAGACTCGAATTATTAATCTACACAAGTCAATGATGACAAAGGATTTAACAGCTCAAGAAGTGTTTTAGTGTAAAAATAAATGTCAATCAATATTTGATTTGAATAGAGAAACAATTCTGTGTAGGAATGTAAACAGTCGACAGTTTCGAGATTAAAACAAATCCAATGAGCAGTTTTATAAATCTAAAATGATTTTAATAACAGTAGTAATATAGATCTATACAGCAGATGAACAATAAAAATGCTCTTGAAAAATATGACGTGATTGAATGAAAAGACAGAAAACGTGAATCTAGTTTTTTAAGGAGATGAAGTGTTTAAATAATGAAGAAGAACAATAACATTCTCAGAAGAATAAACAATGGTTTCAAATTTAAGTATTATGAAATGAAACATTTCAGAGATTTTGAAGATAAAAAACAAAAAGTCTTTAATTTCCGACTGAATTTAGAAAAATGAACCCATCATCACACTAACATGTGGGAACATTACGAATCACAATATTGATGGTTCTGGCCCCAGGTTCAGACAATATTTTTTAACATTGTTTACCCAAATTAAAGATAAAAAAAAATAATAATAATAGGTTTTTAAAAAAAAAAAAATAGGTAAAAAAAACAATTTTAAAAAATAAATTAAAAAAAAAAGAAAAAAATGAATATGACCTTCATTCACTCACACACAACAATTTATATAAGAAGCATTCTTTAAGGATCAAGTTTTGTGGACATTCGGAGTTAGATAAGAAATCTGTTCTAATTAATAGAAAATGCAAGTAAATAAACAATTATCTTTTCCGATCAACCCCCGAAAAAGGGGTGTCCTTTTTTTTAGTTTTTAATGCTAACTCTCATGTCTTCACAAAGAATAATAAATTGAATTGCGTAGGAGGAGGAGGAGAAAGTACATTCGCTGACCTAGCAGCAATACATTTTATATATACACACAAAATAGAGAAGTAATAATAACATATGTCCTAGAGCTAGCATTAAGAGCTATATGAGCTTAAATTTAAAAAAAAAAAAAAAAAAAAAAAAAACTTGTTTTTTTTTTTTTTAATAGTTTGCTTGTTTTGGTAAAAAAATATTTCTATTTTATACTGGAAACTTATCTAAGGCCTGGAATTCAACATGAAGTTGAAAAAAAAAAAAGGCTTAACGCTATTTTTTTTAATGAATAAAAAAAAGTACACACACGAAATTGTGTTTAAAAATAAGCAAATAGATCTTTTTTTTTATTTACTGTTTGTAAAGTGATCTGATGTGTTTGCGCGGGGGGGGGTAAGTAGTTTCTATTGACTTTTCTCATCAAACAAGTAAAAAAAAACCAGAAAGTATGATTTGAATGTGTCAAATCCACTTTTGATTTTTACATGAAAAAGATCAACGAATCTGAAAATGTTGAAATACCCTCTCGAAAAAGTAAGAAAAAAAAAGGTGGCTATTCACTTCAGTAACAATATGACTTCCTTCGTTTTACTTTTAAGAACAGCACTTTTGCCTTAACTACGTTCTAATAAAACACATTCGAAATAATGATTTAATCAAAGAATTATTACATGAACTCTCCTCGTCATCATGATACGATTGTTTTTTTTATGGGAGTTTTCATTGCTTATTAATAAAAGATTATTATTCATTTGGCTTCGAAACAAGAATCCATTTCAGCAAAGAAGGTTGGAGAATTGATTCTTCTTAAGTTACTAAAAAAATAAAATCTCTGTAAAAAGCTGGAACTGTTTTTAGTTTGAGGTGTTGGGTTTTTTCTTTTTATGTTTTTTCAACTTTTACAGGGAAAAACCTTGTCCAGGAAGAATTAAATGTAAACTTTTTAAATTTAAAATGATTAATTTCAGTAAAGAACAAAAACAAGACTATCAATAACAAAGATTAAAAAAAAAAAAACAAAGTTTTTAAAAAATACAATTTTATATTCAACAATAAAAACTAAGTTTTTTTAAAAGAATCAAATCAGGAAAAAATATTAATTCCCCCACTTCTTTTTTTTTTCCAGTTTCAAAGACTTTTTTTTTTAATCATATCTAGTTTGAAAAAGTAGGACGATATTGACATTTTTTTTTTTTTTACTCAATTTATACAAAATTTAATATTGATTCGATTAGATTAAAAAAATCTTATTATTCAGCTAACTTTAAATCGAATAAAACAAAGATTAAATTTAAAAAATTAAAAGATCTAAATATCGGTATGTCTTTTTTTTACGTTACAAACTTAGTTGTCAAACAAGTTGGAGAAAGTAAAAAAAAAAAAAAAAAAAAAATCAATTCTTTTTTTTTGTTAAATAAATTTCTGATCACGCTTTTAAATTCAACTATTTCGCCAATACGCACATCAACAGCTTAAATTATAATAATTCCTGCAAGAGAATATGATAAAAGTGAAGTGTCCCTACCTGTGACTTTAAAAGTAATGATTTGTAGAGAGAGCGTGTTTTCTGAAGCGGATGTTTGTTGGGATGTGTAAAAACTCTCGTCGTCCTTACGACTGTAGAGAGAGAAAAAAAAAGCACAGAATAGATACAGTATGTAAGATGTCCGATCAGTAAGTCCAGCTTAAATAAAAATGGTTGTTTTAAATGAGATTTTTATCAGTAGTTCTATATTCGTACTACGACCAACACGATCCCCCCAGACAGACAATTTTCCAGTGGAGGTGAATGGTGGTCAATACTAATAATATAGTAGTAGTAGTAACAACAGCACAAACACACCTACCCAGGCTTTGTGTTTGCCAGCTAAATGTCTTCAGCAAAACGTTGGGTAGTCAGAACAATTACGTTGATGATAAGTGTTTAAGGTTAGAAGGATGGGTTACTCGGTCATTACAATTTTAAGAGGCAGACAGTGTAGTTAATGTTTGAAATAATAGTCCTGCTACTGATGTTAAGACTGCTCCGCCATCATTTGGTCATGTGACTCATTACGTCATCACTGACATGATTACAAGTAGAATATAGTCATATCGATTAATAAACAATGTTTTTGTTTTTTTAGTTAGAATATTTTGAACTTTTAATTCTGATATTTTTATTATCTTGAAAATATTCTAACATACAAATTCTAAGGATTTAATTAACTGTTTTTTTACGAGTTCGTGAGAATGATACTAACGTCATTTCCTGTGTTTTCCTTCTACTTCCGTTAATCATCTATTGGTAATCGCCACGTGAAAATGGCGTCAGACACAACTAGTTTGAACAACGAAAAACAGAATGTTAAGTTTTTGGTAGTCGATTCTGGTGCATTTATCAAGAATGCTCCCATTAATGTGAGTATTATATTTTCGTTTTCAAGTTATGTTGATATTTTGTCTCTAAAGTGTTGATACTTTTTAGTTTGGATATCATTTCTTTTTCATTTTACACGCAACACGTGTTTGAATGTAGTTTAAACTCGAATTCAACGAAAGGTCTTAAATTTCATTAAACAAATCAGATAAATTAACATAACGTAAATTAGTTGAGTTGAACATAAACAAAGCATGGTGTCAAAATATTTGACTGTTCAGGTCTTAATTTTCATTTCTTAGGCTAAAATTTCTTGATCAACTTTCTTTTTCTCAAACAAAACAAAGTTCATTGCACGTGCGGGTTTTTCCTCTCTCAAACTATTAAAAATTATAAAAAAATAGATTTTATTTCATAATATTTAGTAGTTATATATTTCCTCTGTATATTGTAAATTTCTATAAAAACACAAATATGGGTTCATTATTGTCCCACTTTAATTTGTGAAGAAAAAAGATATCAGCAGTCATAAAGATATTTTTTTTATTTGTAGTTTATTGCATAATGAATTGTTAAATAAATCCGTCATTTCAGTAAATAAATGTTTACACACCTCATTCATTATTACGACTAACTCTAGATTGGGTGAATTCGAGTTAAAAAAAAAATTAAAGTTGTTAATTTGTTTATGAAATATAACATTGTTGACAAAATTAACACTAAGAGTTTTTCTGCCTATTCAATAGCGAATGTCATAATATGACCTGAAGACAAAGACATAGTTTAAAATTGTACAATGTAACTAACAATACACACCTTCGTCTTCCTTCAGGTCATTAAATGACATTTTTAAACAATGCTGTTGAAAAGGTGGAAAAGCTTTTTTTATAAAATTTTGTCAACAATTTTGATATTTCAAAAATAAATTATACAAATTATCCAAAAATAAAAATGAAAAAAAGGTGTATTGGCTTTAAAGTGACGGATTCAAATTTGATAATTATTGTGCAATAAACTACAAATAAAAAATGCACATGCATGCATTTTTTAATCCAAGTATCATGATCCTTCGCGACGTAGTTGGTCATAGCTCTCGACAGCTTCCTCTTCATGTTTCTAGCGTAAATGATGCATTGCAATTTATTCTGGGAAAAGATAGGTGGTTTCTTTTGCCTTCTCTACGATTTTAAATTCAAAGATGTCCTTCTCTTAAATTGGTTGCCAACCAAGGCTGCAAGTAAAGTCTGCTCAACTATTTTTTTTTTTTTTTACTCATAGCAAGAATATAAATTATTACAAATTTTCTTTGTTTTTTTTTTTCTTTTACAGTTCTAATGTTGAGTAAGAAGTTTATTACAAAGTGATTTTTTTAGCTTATTGGATAACTAAATTTTTGTTGGTGTTTTTCTGCTATAAAAAATTTTAAAAATAAAAGACAATGCTACTAATAATGGAGGTTGATCTCAACTCAACTTGTTCAGTTCCAAACTTTAACGTTTATAGTAATAAGAAATAATGTCTAATTAAAAAAAAAAAATACTGTTTATGTTTTGGGTACAAAACTGAAGGTAGCAGATAAATTCCATAGAAGACCTAACAAAAAAATGTCCAAATTGGTAAAGGCACATACAACAATAGAAACGGGATACAGGTTCAATTCTCGTCAGAAGCACAATCTTTCTTTAGTCAAACTTCTCAATCTGAGCTGGTTATTAATTTCAAAATTTAAGAAAATAAAGGGATATCATCTCAAATATGTGTATACACTAAAAATAATATTTAGTAATAAGAAAAAATATGTCTGATTAAAAAAAAAAAAAAAAAATTAAAATCCATTCTATTTTTATTTTCCCTTACTTAGATTGTCAGGTAAAGAAATAACATTGATTTTTTTAGAAAAATACAAATTTTTAAGTTCATTATTTAAAATTTTGATAATATTTTAAAATACAAATGTATTCCTGAATATATTTGATACTATGGAACAAATAATTTTTTTTTTTGCACACCTGAATAAAGATCTTTGAAAACTGTCCACCATTCATTTTTTTTAGGTACCACCACTGAATTTTTTTTACAAAAAGCATTCCATGAAAAAAAATATCCCAGCTTGATGAAAACAAAGTTTTATCATTAAAATGTTTCTTATTATTAAGAGGAAAGACCAAAGTATTTTTTATTATTTTAAATTTTTTAATCCTTTCTAGCACGTTTAAAATTTTGGTTAAAAATCTTGTTTTTTCCTTTAGTGACTAGGCCAAAGATTACTATGAAGAATTAGCATTTTTTTTTTGTGGTTTTTTTTTTTTTACTGCAAAATAAACACATTCTTTAAAAAAATCAGATAAACCACTGAATTTAAATGAATTTAATAAGGACTTATTAACAAATGAAAAAATTTTTTTAATATTTATATTTTAAAAAATTTTTTTTACAAATTTAGTTTAATTGTTTTTACTTAATTCATGAAATCAAAGATTCACCTCTAATTTAACAATGGGCCCTTATATGCCCAAAAGAGGTGGAGCAATTAAAAGTAGGCATGTCGCCATTTGCTATTAACCACTAAGAAAAATTGACACTAAAACTCCAGAAAGAGCCCACTGATAAAAGCACGTTGATTAAATTTTTTTTTTTTGTTGTTGATTTTTTTTTTTTGTTTTTTTTTTTTTTTGGCATTAAAATTAATTTATATCGCATTCACAGATGTGAACTTTTCAGCAAAACTTTGTATAACATTTTTTTCTAATATGATTTTTTGAAATTTATTTATCTTTTATAAATATAAAATTTTTACAAATTGACAAAAATCATAAAATGAAACTGGTTTTAAAACTGATGCTTTTTAAGATAAAATTTTAGCTTTTATTTCATACATTTTAATAAAGTTGTGCTAATCGAACTTGTTTTTGTTTTTATATAGAATTAGTATCATTTGTGGATTTATTTTAATTTTAGAGGGTGAAAGCCTACTTCAGTAAATACAAATTTTTATGTTAATGTCAGTATCATTTTTTGTCTATTTGCATTGAGAATGAACCTTTTGAAATATGATCATAAAAAGGGGATAAAAAACCAAAAATGGGTTGAATTTCATTTGTTTGTTGTAATATTTGCCACTTTTAAAAATTGAAATCTTAAAATATAAATTTTATTTAATCATTTGATATGTTTATAGACAAGGCAATAAAGCCACTAAGATAAAATATTTCTTTTTTAAAAGAGAATATGAGAAACAGTATATATTTAAAGAGAGAACAATAAAAGAACAAGAAATGAGAAGACAAATTAGCATCGCATTTAAACTATTGATGATCAAAGTTAAATGGAAAGCAAGAAGCCAGAAGAATTCCACAAGTAAGATCCTTCCTCCCAAAACAGCTAGAATGTGTGCATAACATGTCATAAAATCTGTAAATCCAGTCCAAGTCTGAAAAGCTTTTCATGATTTTCACAAAATGATCGAATAAATATTAAATTTCAAGATGACCTAAAATATATAACATATATGCTTCAAGACATTCAACCACATTGTACTGAAGATTTTGAGAACCCATGCTTGTTTACAATCTGACAGCAATGTATAATTAATGAGGCAGCAACCATCTGTAATGATGCTGAAATCATAATCTTCATCCTATTATAATTCTGCACGTTATATAAGTTAATATATATTTTCCATTACCTCAGATAAAAAAATGCACCATTCCTGTTTGCAAGATTAGATGTGTCCTGGGTATGACAAACTACATCTGGCAACAAGCCCTCTGGTCAGGAGCTTTTGAAAGGCATGGTAAAACCTTTTAATTACCATTGTTCCCAGGTTCAAAAATAATGTTAGGGTTAAGCTATGGGCAAATAATGTTTTGAATTAAACTGATATGGTCAAAACACTATGAAAGTATGAAAATGTTTTTATAATCAGAATACCAGCAATACATTTTTTTTTTTTTTTTTTTTTTTTTTTAATATATTACCAAAGTTCTCAAGGAAATTAAATTTTGGCATTAAATGATCCATAAAGAATTGATATGAAACAAAAAAAACATATATTTTATATATAATATATATATGTCCCCTAAAAAACTGGAAAAAAAATATGAAATTTTTTAGTATTAGGGAAGGTCATAAATAAAAATTAACCAACATATTCTCCCAGATACTAAAGTCTGTTTAGCATAGTTGCAATATAAACAAGTAGGCTCTGTGAGTATTGAATAAACATGAATGTAAGCACCTGCAACAGGAATTGGTTAGATTAAATTCCATTTATTAAAGAGTTCATAAGTTCATTTATTGTATTTCTTTTCAGACATTTAGGAAGATGGAAAACAGGTTATTCCTGAAATATTTTACAAATGATTTCAATCTTGAAAAAAAAACAGAAAACTCCTATTTCTTTTTTGCAAATAATTTCAAAAATGGAAATACATACAAAAAATGATTGATATTTAATCAGTCTGAAAAAAAAAAAAAAAAAAAAACCTAAATTTTTTTTTTTTTTTTTTTTTTTTTTTTTTTTTTTTTTAGGACATTGGCATGAATATTTGTACAGTCAAGGAAGTTCTAAAATGAAGTCCTTGATAAGAACACAAGAAACCGATTGCAAGTCTTGCCATATGAAATTAATTTCAGAGAGCCATCTGCTGAGGCTATTCATGCTGGTAAATGTTTTATTCAATTATTGTCACTTGGTGGAACTTCTTTCATCCTGAGAAAAATTAATTTCTACTTCTAGTTTTTGTATGTTAAAGTTTTTAACTTGCATTTGTGTCTTTAGAATTTCCAGTGTATGCATGAAGAATTACACACCATTATTTGACTGCTCAAACTGGTCATCTAATTTGGGATTCTTTACTCATCCAGCCTACTGTCTGCCTTTCCCAACCCCTAACTATTGTTTTATAACAGTGCATGGGATTAATTTTTCAAATAAGTACTTATCTATCAGGTCATCCCATAAGTTCTGTCCGAATTTTAACTTTTTGTTAAAATGAACGAAATTTAAAGAGTATTTTATAATGTCTAATGGAGCTGAACATTTTTATGTTTAGATGCATTTAAACTGATCAAATTTTATTTCAGAGAACAATAAAATTAAATTTTGTTTGATTAAAACCCTGCTAACATGGAAGTACCCAGGAATCATTTGAAACACATAATGCTTTATAAGTTCAAGGAAGGAAACTCAGCAGCCGAAGCAGCTAGAAACATTCACTCAGTTTATGGAGAGGAATGTGTGAATGAAAGAACTTGCAGAAGATGGTTTGCAAAATTCAGAGGTGGAGATTTCACCCTTGAAGATGAAGATCGAACCGGACGTCCAGTTGAGTTTGATGAAAAGCTTCTTGAAGCAGCCCTTGAAGAAAATCCTGCTTTATCAGTTGAGGAATTGGCAGTGGTTCTCAGTTCAAACCATACAACTGTTCATCGTCATCTTCAACAACTTGGAAAAGTTCCTAAACTTGGAAAATGGGTGCCTCATGAATTGTCTGAAAACAACCTCAAATCCTGAGTTGACATCTGCTCTTCTCTCCATTCTCGCCAACTTGTTTCACCTTTTTGGATAGACTTTGACTGGCGACGAAAAATGGATCTTTTATCGAAATGTTAAGCGTCGTAGACAGTGGCTTGGTAAAGAGAAGGATCCCAGCCACAACCGAGAAGGGAACTTCATGGGGAAAAGGTTCTTCTTTCAATCTGGTGAGATCGCCAAGGAATTCTAACCACCTAATGCAACAATTAATGCTCAAATATACTGTCAGCAATTAGAGCGTTTGAACCAAGCTTTGAGGAAAAAAGACCTGCTCTAGTGAATCGAAAAGAGGTGATGTTTCATCAGGACAATGCGTGACCCCACACAGCACGAATCACGTCACAAAAGATCGAAGAACTTGGTTGGGAGAAAATTCCTCATCCACCTTATTCTCCCGATCTTGCTCCTTCAGACTACCATTTGTTTTTGTAGCTTACAGAATCATTTGGAAGAAACAGCTTTTTGTAACACAGGAAGAGGTTAAAACTGACATTTGTGAGTTCTTTGAATCAAAGCCAAAAGAATTTTACAGTAATGGAATTAGTAAGCTTGTTAATAGATGGAAGCGAGTCATAGATAATCAGGGAAAATACATTGTTGATTGAATCTGTAATTAAATGTCATATTTGGTCACTTGTTTTCTCTATTCAAAATTCAGACAGAACTTATGGGATGACCTGATATATAGTATACAAGCCTGGTTCATGCTTGATTAAATTTTAGAGCATACTTTTACTCATCACCCAATTACATCTCCTCATCTAAATGTTCGTGTAACATACATGCTGCACAAGCTTTGTCAGTCACAAAATTATTATTACATGATATTTTATTCACACAATTCTTAGATAATCTCATATCATCCTTACACTCAACTTTTTATTTCATAATATTGATGTTTCATGAGCTCACGAACTAGTTTCACTATATTTCCTAAATCAGAAATATTGCCTTGTCATGTTTTCACTGTGTGCAAATCTTAATCTTATCACTGTTTTATCAATGCTAAATTTCATTCATTCAAAAAGAACTTAGTCATTAAATTATCTTTTACCCATTGTTTATTTGAAAGTGAAAATAGTTTCCTCTGTACTGTATTAATTAAAATATATCACAGGCAGTCTCCTCCGCCAACAAATGGAAAATATTATCAGAATAGAATTAACTAAAGATGAACACCATTGATTTTTCTTGCTTTACATTTTTTTACTTTTTGTACAAAAAACCATATTGTAAAATTGAATTTGAAGAACGTTTCTAATTACATTAAGAAAATTCTAAACTTTGCTTTATTACAATGTCACAAAAAAGTTCTCAAAATTCTTTAAAGTTGTTATTTCCAATACTACATGGAATGGATATTTATTTGCACGATAGTACAAAATGTGGCACAAGGCCAAAAATGGGATTGGGGAAAAGAACGGTCTTCTGTCTTAATCCTAAACTTAGCTAGCCACAAACACTATACCTACAATAGTCCTAACACCAAAATAACACATTCTCACCTACCTTTCTTACTACACCAACCATAATATATAATGTCTCTAGATAGAATTCCTAACTAGTCCCCATATGTACATTTCTTTGACTCTGGGGGGAGGGGAATAAAACAACAATTTTTTAAAAAAATCCCCAATGAGTATTTACAATATGATTAAATTCTATTTACATGGAAACAAGACAAAATAATGTTAGTAATAAACCCCCACCCACCCACACACACACACAATCCCTAAATATGGCAGAAATATCAGTTAACTGGATGAAAAAAATGCGGGATTATAATAGTATAAAAACATTCATTCATCCCAAGTATTCACACAAACACACACTCATTCAAACACAACAACAAATATGAAAACACACAAAAAACAAAAAGGCAACCAAAAAAAATTACCAGAGAACTGACATTTGCTGACCAAATTAAAAAGGAAAGGGATGGGGAATTAAACTAAAGAAAATAATTAAATAAAAAAGGATGAATGATTCATATTACATATTTAGCTAAATTTTAGCTATAAAAAGGCAACTAATTTTCAAATTTTTTTCAAAATTTAGCCTATAATATTGGGATGGGTTGATCTGTTAGCCCAGGAAGGACAAAAATCCTATTTGGAAAAAATTTTAAAAAATATTTTTTCTTCCCAATTTATAGGCAGAAGGAAAAAATGCATGCTGGGATTTCTTCCTAGCCAAAAAAAATAGGCCAAAATCGCGTTTCATATTTGGTCCTGGTCTGTCTTGCCTTTGAAGTCAGAATGCTATGTTCATTTATCTGAAAAAAAACATTTATAAAAATATAATTTTTTTTTTTTTTTTTTGTTTTTTGTTTGATTGCTTATTTGATTTATTATTTTTTGCCCCCATCCTTTTTCTTGTAATTGTTTATTACAATTTGAGCAGTTCTGCTATTTATTTATTTGTTTAACTATGGTCACTGACTCTACAAAAGTTTGTAAAAGAATGTTCCCATACTTTTCAATTCAGAATTTTGGGAGATTAGCTTTCAGACTTTAGAATCATAAATGATCAGTGTTTTGAAAATGGCCAGTGTCAGCAACAGCATTGGCATAGAGGACTTTCTTTAATGTGAAATTGGTATCCCTAAGACTTATGATTTCTCTACCCAGTGATAGAATATGATGAATAACAGTTACGTGTTTCTGTTTTTCAAAATTTTGAATACCTGGAAACTTTGTGAAACCAAAATTAATAATAAACCAGATTTGATTATGGTACCAAGCCATGAGGAGAACACCCACAGTCAAATAGACTTAAAATGATTTTATCTGAAGTACAATAGCCAAAACATTGTGAATATGGCAATGAAGATCAGGATAATAGTCCAAATAATGTAAATAATTTTTGTTTTTGTTTATCAACTTTATTCTTTTTTTTTTTTTTTTTTTTTTAAAGCCAATAAATATATTTGAATATCATCCAAACTTCAGAAAAATGTGAATAACTCCGATCTTACATTTTTTATAATATATATATATATATATATATATATATATATATATATATATATATATACATTTAACCCTCACCTTGAGGGTTTAGGAGTTTGAGGCAAGCTATAAAAGATTTTTTGATTTAAAATTTATAATTTCAAAAGGAAATTTATAAAAAATTTAATAAAAAATCTTTTGAATTTTAAATTTATAAAAAAAAAAGTGAATTGATATTTGCATTAAGTAGTATTTACATCATTTGGGTCGTCCTGGGTATGACAATAAACTACATCCACATCCTGGGTAAGACTATAAACTATGTCCAATGAGCAAGGCCTCTGATCAGGAGGTTTTGAGGAATGTGGAACCACCTTTAATTTTTATTTAATTCCTAGGTCCACCCTGACCCAGGATGGTAGCACCTGTTAGGGTTCCAGCTATGGACAAATAGTTAACACTAAACTTGTATAAAAAATAGGTTTTAATACCAGAAATTTTTTTTAATAAAAAAAAAAATTTCCAGCAATAATTTTTGAAGGAAAAATTATTATCAGCAATTTTAAAAATTAAAAAAAGGTTCAAAACAAACAGCTATACATTATTTAAAAAAATATTACCAGCTATAGATTTCAAGAAAAAATTTCCCAGACATAGATTTTTGAAGAAAAAACACATTAAAGCAAGCAATAAAATTTTATTGGCATTAAAAACCCATTGAGGTTATTATAAAAAAACAAACAAACATTATTTGGAGTAAATTAAATAGGGACAGTCCTAATTTTTTGGCTAAATTTCTTTTAAGATCATTGGCTGTGGAATTTGTAGATAATGTGCCTGGTTTCTTTGTTTATACTTTTCTTTTTTGTGGATTGTGTATACATTTCTTTTTCTGATGGTGCTGACTCATTTGCGAGACATTAAAAATAGAAACTTTCTAAATTGTGTTTTTTATATATATATATATATATATATACACACACACACTGTTCTGTTAGATTCTCATCCAAACTTTTACTTACAAGTGTTATATAAACACAATATTTTTACCATCTTTGAGTATTCATTTTGGGTTGATAGAGGATATTTGAAGATGGCCACAAGGTAAATAGGTGAAATATTTCTTTAACTATAACATAACAGGACCAAGCTCTCATTAGAACACCCATGAAGTCAAGTGGGCCTGAAATGTCTGGTGATTTTATGACCAACAGTAAAATCTATGAGGAAAGATCTTCAAAACAGCCACTCATTGTGCAGAAGTAGTAAAATAGAAAATAGAATAAATGGTAAACAAAAATTTTGAGGATCAGTGCCACTTAACTGGAAGATTGGAAGTTTCAGGTGACAAACCATTGAAGGATATATACAGAGGCATAGCTGGCCATTAGTGGTTGACGAACATGACGTTTAAAGTGAGAGAGATATAGAGTAGCAGGCTAATGGAATTCTGCTGTGTATTTCTTGGGTTATATAAAGACAGAAGTTTTTTGGGGTTTTATATAATGATTTTTTTTTTCACCCAAACTATTTTTGAAGTGGATCTGTGAATAAATAACCAAATATATTTAAAATGAGAACATGTAGCAGGCTTTTCCCAGTTTTTATGTACACTTAGACAAATGAGAATCAAAATATGGGTTAATTTGTCCAATCCGTAAAAGACTGAAGGAGATGGTCCTCAGCTGTAGACTGACAATTGCACTCTGGACACTTTTGATTTGACAATTCGTTTTTGTATTTTCATTAACAATTTATTTCATTAATTTAAATTTTCAAGCCCTCTGTGTCAAACTTATTTTTTATAATAATTATAATTTATTTTAAAACATTATTAGAAATATTATTGTCACAAGGTCTATGAAAAAGCTATTGCCAATTTGCATATAGTATTTGTATCCTTATGAAGATTTAATTTTCAATCCTTGGATCAGGTAATGAAATGATTTGTCCTCTGGTTTAACAGGAAAGAATATCAACTGGTATCATTGGAACAAAAATAGCAAAATAATGAGTTCCTAAATTATTTCATATAGTGAACACCTCGGCCAGAAAGTACTTGGTTGTAATGTTAGTTATAATAACATTACTAACAAATAAAAGGTGAGAACAATATAATTTGAATAATTCAAATCATGAAATTGGTGAAATTACAATTACTGTTCAATATGTCACTTTTTTTTTTTTTTTTTTTTATGCATGGAAATCATGTAAAAATCATTATTCATTTCTTTTGAATAATCATTCAAATTTACCTTTTTTTTTTTTTTTTTTTTTTTTTTTTTTTTTTTTTTAGAAATTAAAATTTAAAAAAGAAAAAATACAGGACCTAAAATGTTACATTTGTTTTTGTTTAAATAATTTATGTAGATTGTTTTTAATTTAAAACTCTTATTCACTGTTATTTGCATCATTTATTCCTATTAATGCCTTTCCTAAGTGCATTAGTGTGATTGTCTTGGGCATAGTTTGAGAGTGCACTTTCCTAATACTATTTTCTTTAACTGCGACTAACAACACATTCTATCTATCTATCTATATATATATATATATATATATATACACACACACTTAGGCACAGATGATTAGGATACTTCGAGTATATGTGTTATTGTGTAAATAGATCTCTGCTTTTGTGGTTTTGGCACAATATTGCTTTAAGGTGATCTCTTTAGACTGATTTTCAGTCCCCAAGGTCTGGCCTTTTGGCCTAACATTGCGCACATCACCAGCAAACAATTGATAACTTTATAGCAATAAATATTTTATTTACCCTTCTTGCTATTTTTTACAAAATGATTTCTAATCCTTAATGAGTGCTGAAGTTTTGCCTCGACAATGAAATGCTGATTTGCAGTTAATGATTGTTAATCTATCCTCCTGGATGTGGGACAATTTACTTTGTTAACGGAGCATTTCAAGGCGACGGTGACATTGTTCTACAGATGGATGCATCAGAATAAACATATGAACAATGAGGAAATTTCAAAGAAAATGGAAACTTATACTTAAAATCAGAAAGTGACATTGGGGAAAGAGGGTTTGGAGAATTTAACACTCACCATACAGGTCAGAAGTTAATGAGTTTGTGCAGATGGATGGTAAAGAGTCAAATATTGCTTAAAGAACAAGAAAATGTGGAGAGCCATGATTGCCACATCTTGAAGGGACACCACGCATAAAGTCATGATCCATATTGATGCGAAGTTTCCCAGAGACAAAGAAAAAAAAACAGCTTCTACTTGAATATAAGTACGCATCAAAAATGTTTAAACAAAATAAATTAAAAATCATGTGCACACACACACACACACACACACCACTCACACATATGGCTTCCCTCTGCCTTTTCTACAAATATTTTTATGGCACCTGTTCTGTCAAGTTTTTTCCCTAGTTCCCCAACTACATAAATTTAAGTGTGCTACTAGATTAGCATCTATTCCCACCACCTTACAATTGGAATAGTTAAATGTAACTGCCACTTCTACTCCAACAGCTTCTTTCTCCACACTTCTCACCTGTGGAACTCCCTTTCGTTTACTAGCTTCTCTGATAACTACAATCTTTAAAAATTCAAATGCAATGTCAATCATTATCTTCTGATGTCTTAAACCCCATTCATTTTTTTTAATGCTTTCCTTGTTCCTCTTTTACACAGTTTTTTTCTCACACCTTCACTCTATGTAACCACCCTGAAAACCAGTGACACTCCTGTGTTGCTTGTAGAATGTTTTATATATATATATATATATATATATATATATATATATATATATATATATAAGTGTAAAAAAAAAAAAAAAAATACAAATAAAAGGGTAAAACAGTTTGTCACTCAGCTGATTGATGTTACCTTCAGCATCCTGACTCTGGAGTTTTGTAGATGGACCCACTGGGAATCACCCTATCTACTGATTTGTGTGTATCAGCAATTGACTGCTTATACTTCCTGATTTTTCTTTTTTATATACAGTTTTTATTGGTGCAAATTTTTTTTTTTTTTTTTTTTTTTTTGACTCCTCCAGTCTATGTGTGCATACATGTAGAACGTGGTTTTTGAATTTCCTTTTTATTTGTTTCTGTATTTTTTTTTTTTTTTTTTTTTTCATTTTACACTCACTCCTTAATCCTTTGTCTCTTTCCGCCTAATGATAGCCATTTTGACTTTCTGTTTTCTATACATTTATTGTCATTTTTTATTATTGAGCATTCTAGTGTTTTCTTGAGTTAGGAAACTTAACATATTTATGTCTTCACTTGGCCAATATTTTATACATGTATACATAGGATAGGTTCATTTGAATAGAATATGTATTCTTTATAAGAAATCAGTTTGTGCTACTATCTTGGGTCAGGGTGGACCTGGGAACAATGACAATTAAGAGGTGGTTCCACGCTCACCAAAACCTCCTGATTTAGAGGCCTTGCTGCCAGATATAATTTATCATCATACCCAGGACATTAGTTAATTGATGTTACCTTCAGCATCCTGACTAGAGTTTAGTAGACTGTCACTTGACTAATAACTCTGCCCACTTGTCCGGGGATACCAGCAATTGACTGTTTAGATTTTTCTTTTATATCACTTTTCATTGGTGCAAGTTTTTTCAATTTGCAGTTTTCAATTTGGGTTTTTAATTTAGTAATTTTGCTTTTTAAGGAAGCCATTCATTTTCTTATGTAAATGATAGCATTTCCAGTTGATATCTGATTTCATTTGAGATTGATAAATTTGCAACTTAGTCTGTTCAACTAAGATTCTCATGTATTTCTGGTCCAATCTTAAAAATATTCATATGACTGGAAAGAAAAGAAAATAATCTTTCTAAATATGTAATTTGTATGTGCTTTTATTCACTGAATTATTTTTTTTACAGTGTGTTAAAATGGTATTGCTTTGAACAGCTGAAAATTCAAAATATGATTTTTTTTTTTTTCCAAGATTAAATTTTACACATTGCTTTTACTTTGTTTCACAAAATGAAAGTGACCAATCTTTATCAATATTCTTGAAATTGTACACTCATTAAAAGACACCTTAAACTACAACCAGGAAGATGTTCATTTGTTTGACCCGTGGAACCAAATTTCTTCAAATATTATAAAGTAAGCAACAAAAAAAAAAAATATAGCAATTCTTTTCTGGTACACCAGTCAACTGTTATTGGGTTTTTGCAAATAAATTTCTTCTAAACAAAGAAAATCAATGAGCTATTTTTCCTCTAAACAAATTTGTTTTTCCCTAGAAAATACATCTAAAATTAAATATTAAAAATAATAAAGCTTTTAATTTCATTTTTAGAATGTGTATATTTCTAAATCTGCGAGTATCCCCCTGTTCTTTTTTTAGATACACGTTTTTAACTGAAATTAAAAACTATTTTAATCATTTTAATATAATCTTACTTAAGTGTATTATTTGCTAGATAAAACCATAAAGATATTTGTAAAAAATAAAATGAATTAATTTTCCTTGTTTAACAAAATTTTATAGGCAGAATAGTAACAAACACCCACCAAACACTAGTGGATAAAACAGAATAATTTTTTACTTTGGGTTTGAAAAAAGATGACTTGCAGTTTTGAAAATATACACATTTTAAAACTGAGATTAAAACTTTATTTTTTTTTTTTTTTTTTAATCTAATTTCAGGTGTATTTGTTAGATAGAAACATAATTTTATTTGTTGAAAACAATTTTCTGAGTAGAGACTTGTATATCTGGAAATATACACATTTGAAAAGTGAAATTAAGAACTATTTTTATTATTCTTTATATCTAATTTAGGT
>CAHIKZ030002206.1:7500-90000 GCA_903632075.3 Acanthosepion pharaonis
AGATTAAATAGCAATGTTAATGTGACTAATGGGGAAATCACTTCTCTAACAAGACTTAATAAAACATTAAGTTACTATTAATAGCTTAAGATCCTTATATTCGTGTTGTTGTCAGGTGGAAGACACATGGCAAGTAGTTTCGAGAATCTCAAATTGTCCTCTCCAGGGCGCAATTAGCTTTATGTGAGTTAACTTTTTATCTGGCAACAACTCGAATATAAGGATCTCATTATTCAAGGAATTCATAGTAAGTTAATGTTTCATTAAGTCCTGTTTGCGAAGTGATTTCGCCATTAATCACATTAAATCAGACCTATTTAATTCTTTGTATAAATTATTTCTTTTATGATAATGTGATCATCCCTCTCTAAAGAGTCTATGTTGGACTCTTATACCTGTATAAGATTAGTAGGAGAGATTTATTATGGAGGAATATATCGAATAGATTGAACACAAATATGTGATGCAGTTCAATTTTTATTACAATGAATCATTCATACAAAAAGTAGATTAGTAAAGTTAATGATATTAAATGGCGAAATCCTTTCCCAAACAAAATTTTAAAGGTGCATTAACGTACAAATCACTCGATGAATGTTATGATCCTTGTTTTTAAATATTATAAATTGTATGAGGTCTTTTGCAAGTCCTTTCAACTGTACATTCAGTCATCCGCAGGCATAGAAATTATTTTGTTTTTGGTAAAATTCAGGTAGCATCCGAGACGAAAAAATTAAATGCGAATCCAAATATATATATATATTTTTTTTAATGTGTTATTGTTAACGGATACAAACTTTTGGAGTGTGCAGTCGCAACGCTATGGTTGAATTTTTTGAAAATTTAAGTGCGTTTTTTTTAATAGTATGGCAGTTTGAATATTTTCTTTTTCTTGTAGGAGTTTATCAGTCAATGTAATTATGAACTAAATTGTTCAATAAATAGAGTAATGTCTCAGTTGTTATTGAAAATTTGCATCGGATCAGTTCTTTTAAATCAAAATGTTTATGTAGTTCAATTTATATTACAATAAATCATTCATACCAAAAAGTAGATTAGTGGAAATTAATTTACTAATAATCTTTTTTGTATGAATTATTCATATAATATATATATATATATATATATATATATATATATATATATATATATATATATATATATATATATATATATATTAATGTAACATGTTTATGTTTATACATTCTTTTATAGATACAAATATTTTAAAATGCTCTGTTTATAATAAACAGTATTAAACAACATCCTTGGCCTGAATGTCGAGAAATTTTCACAGAAATAAAAGAATGTATAAACATAAAATGACTTAAAATAATTGTCGGACTTTGTCCATTTCATAATGTGTGACGTCATATATATATATATATATATATATATATATATGGGGAGAGAGAGAGAGAGAAAAGATAGAGTTTTCTGGCTGAATAACTGAGAATGGGGACACACGACGAAGACGAACAAGTGAAAAGAGAGGTAGATTTACTATTGCCAGATTGAAAGTGATTAACAAAATGCGTTTTATCATGAGATTTAGAGAGAGATAAAGACACAGATTAATCAGATACAGATACAGAGAGAGATAAGAAATTTGCATAAATTTGCATGAATGCGAATGGCTTGCATAAATCGCCATTTTTAGTATGGCATGAATATTGAACTTTACTTGTCAATGTGAAAATAGAGAGTGACTGTGCGGAACAACTGACAAAATAAAAGACAGAGAGAAAAAAACGAACTGAGGTAGAATGTATGTGGTTTCATTGACACAGGGAATTAAAACAAAGGTAGGTGGAGGAACCCGGGAAAAAGGCATCCTTCATACACATAGAGGAATACACATGTATACAGTGCATACGCAATTCACAGACTGAGACATAAGTGCAACTTCATCATGCAACGAAAGTATATTAATTAAGATCCCAATTCCGATGGAAATGAATATTTGAAAAACTTAAATAGATTAGACACATTGAAAAACTTAAAGCTATTAATCGTGAGTTTAGTTCCCATTGGATGCTTTATTCATTCGGTCTTGTACTGAAGTTAACGTTATTCAAGTCAATATATATATATATATATATATATATATATATATATATATATATATATATATATATTCAATAATTATCATTATTTTCATCTTTCTAAAATCCGTAATGAAAACTCTATTCTCAATACCATACCACAAACTAACCTCTTACTTTTATTTATTTCGGATTATTTCAAATATTTTGCCAACCACAAATCATTGTTTTGAATCTTTGGATAAAAAATGATTTTTCTACTGTTTTCTCTGCCTTTTCTTTCCTAATCCAAACCATAAAATTTCTTTCCGTCCATCTTTCTTTCTTTCTTCCTTCCCCTTTCTATTTCAAACAATTTTGTTCTCTCTTTTACCCTCCCTCTCTCCCTCTCTCTTTCATTTTTCTCTTTGTCTCCCTGACTAACACTTCCCTCCTGGTGTCCATTGTCTTTTCACAGTTCCTGACCAGACGACAGTCAGCTCAATGAGCCAACATCAAAAGCTGCCGTCGAGCAAAAAACAACAAATTGAATTAATTATCCGAGTCACACAGGCGAACAAATTGTTTTTTTAATTTTGAAAATAATTTAGAAATTTATAGAATCATAAAAGACAAAATGAGTACAAATATATATTTTTGCATATGTATATTTATATATATATACACATACATACACACACACACACACACACACACAAACATATGTTACATAAATATATATATATATATATATATATATATATATATATATATATATGAGTGTGTGTGTGTATTTAAACAACAAAAGAATCTTTATGCATGCTTCATTAAATATGACAGACAAGGTGCTTTGATTAAGTTTTCTATATAATTTATCATATGATCTTGTAACTTTTTCTTTTCCGTAGAAAATTATTAGAAATTATATAAAAACACTTAATAAAAGTACATTGTCTCTCATTTAATGAAGCTTGCATATATATATATATATTTATATATATATATAAGGATCAATAAGTGCATAGTCTGAGACGTATTTATCTGAAATTGTGCTGTAAAATGTTAATTTTATGTTATTAATATTCACAACTGAATTAAGTGCCTTGACAAAGAAAATTATGTTGGAAAATCAATATTTGCTGTAGAAAATAAGTGTTTTTTTCGTCATTAGACGTATAGATGTTTTTTTAATAAATCCCTTTTAATATATTTTTAAAAATATTTTCATAGATTTAAGATTGAATGGAGCCTAAATGGAATAAGAAACGTACGAATTATGGTCTAATTCGTTAGATTGACTTTCTTTGGAAAGTGAAACCATTCCCTCCTCCATCTATATGTTAAATGACATCACAGGCTGGCGTCTTTTGTCGTGGTTGGCAACCAGTCTATAATCTCGACTGCGATTGATGTGATAGATTATAAATAGATGTTTTTAAGTTTATTCAAGTAATAAACATGTTTTAGTGTGAAATCACCGTCTACCCAAATATAGAAATGTCGACAGAGTTTATGTAGATTATAGATTTGTTAAATTATTATTTTTTTCCTTTATGAAATGACTTTCTGATTTGACAATAACTAGAGATATTAGATATTTCGAGGGTTTATGACAAAGTTGATGCACAAGCTCTCCAGCGATGAAATCACTAAGAGTCTTCTCAGTTATGAATGTCCTTCCGAATGAGTAGGTCCCAGAAAGTAGTTGTTAGCTGCCAGTCCTCCGATGCTCAAGTTATCAACGCAAGCGTGCCCCAAGGCTAACTTCTCGGTCGAACTCTCTTTCTACTTTACATTAAATATCCGCCTAAGAGTATACTGCGATCTTTTGTGGATATCTATGCTGATGGTACAACGGTATATGGGCGCATCTCTAACATTCTAGATAATCAGGGCCTGGACGCTGATCTCTCCTCTGAACTAGCTCTAACAGCTCAGAAAAAAAATGGCTGGTCTAATTCAGTTTCTCGAAAACCAAACTAATAGCGTTCCATCATCACTGAGTGGACACAGAGTTTTTGTCTATCGCCATGAATGGGTATCCTTTCAGAGAGGCCCCGTGTCATGAGCATCTATTGGAACAGTTCACCGCCTGACCTCAAGTGGGACTCGTACATACAATCCATCGCTAAAGATGCTGGGAGTCCTGGGCGGTTTCCTGCAGTAAGTACTTAACCCTTCTAAGATTTCTACCTTTATAAGAGACATATCAAGCCAAAAATATGTGGGCAGGAGCTGTCCAGTATTCATTTCAAGTCTCGATAGAGTTCAAAAGCATCTGTGCGGCCTTGTGGGTGATGAATTATTTTCCACCCTATAAACCAATTCCTTCAGACGGAACGTCGCAAATCTCACGCTGCTCTATCGCTATTTCCATGGAAAGTGTTCAGATGAACTATATTCTTTAGTTTCACCAGTTCTAACCTTAACGGCAAACGAACTCCCATGCCACGCCCATTCCCTTCGTATCCCATCGGTGAGATGTAAGTTCCACTCGAACAGCTTTTTCCCACGGACCGCTAATTTGTGGAATCGGATCCCAAGACGATGCTTCTCCGATCACTACACTCAACCTAGTTCAATTCTAGGGTTAACAATTATTTTTTTCATATATATTCATAATCTGTGCCTCTCACGTTTTACTCTGTAACACACTAACTTGAATGAATCTTGGTCCTTGTACAGGGTGAACATTATTGTAAAGAAATACGTAAGCGGATGACACTGCGTTACTGGTAGATTCAGAAAGAAAACGGAAAGAAAACTTAATGTAGTAATGGAAAGTAAGAAGGAATAACGACTAATCAAACAATAAGAATCAAACAACCCGGATGATGGCGTCATAGATGACGTAAATGTCTCAGAAATCCAAAGGTGCATTGAATAGCTAAATATATTTTCCAGAAACTAAGCAAAGTATTAAGATATAGGAAAATGCTATTACAAAGAAAAGAGTGCTGAATCTAATGTATATGGCAGTGAATACAGGACCATTGCCTCACAGATAAAGAATGGACTTGTTGTAACCTAGGGAATGTTAATGAATACAGTAATCACACGAAGGTTGGTAAGGAACGATAAAACTTAGCACAAGAACAACACATATAAGATTCGCCAGCGACGCATAGAAGTAGTAATCAACTGCTAGAAGTGAATCAGGTGAAATCCACAATGAATCTCCAACTGCAGGATATTTACCAACCGCCCCACGCGGTCAGATGTGGCACAAGGCCGAATTTAATGAGGGGTCATCCGAATCCGTAGGCTCGGCCAAAAATTCCCCGTAGACCCCGTATAAAACGGGGTCGGGTAGCTGTTTCCCGAGACGAAGCGCTGCTCTTCGACATAGACTCGTCTGGGGATCCTCTCTGCCCAGAGGCAGAGAGATTAACCAGCACAGCTGGAGACAAATCTCCAACTGCAGACATTATTTACTACTGTATTTATGTGGATAGGGACATAGCCATTATCGTCCGTAGGTATGCTACAACAGTACTTAAAACGAGATGTGCATTTAGCGATGAATACTAAAAATACTATGGACAAAAAAGAAAACATTAATAGAAAAAGGAAAATAGGAGCAACAAGATTACAATCACGGGACATATTGAGGGTTAGAGAAGCGAGGGTGGGAACCGCAAGTTTCTTAATAAATTTGTGTTAACTAAATCCTGTACTTATTTTTCATTAAAAAAAACAACTGAACACAGATTTTTGCTCAAGTTACAGAAGAAAGGAAAATATTGATTCTCATGGAAAGATTAAATAGAATAGAGTTAATTTCGCCACACACTCATAAATGCACACACTCACATGCACGTACACACACTCACATACACATACGAACACACTCACATACACGTACACAAACTCACATACACGTACGAACACACTCACATACACGTACACAAACTCAAGGCTCTCAGAACGAACACTCATTTGGACAACTTTCTTGTCAATCATTTTTAATGAAACATATATTAGAGAGTGATTGAACTACCTAATGCACAATCATATACATATATATATATATGTATACACACACACACACACATATATATATATATATATATATATTTATTAAAGACATTTGAATTTATGTTTTTTACAAATATTTATAGATACATAGAATTTATGCAAATGCTCTGTTTATTATAAAAAGTATTAAATAACATTTACCGGCCTGAAAAAATGAAATTTGCAAAAATTTAAAATATTCGTTCATAAATATTAAATTATGAATATTTCTTAAATTTGTCTTATTATTCATATAAAAACTAAACATTTTAAACATAAATTTAAAAATGTCTTTAATAAATAAATTGTGGACCTCGTCCATTTCTTAACATATTACATCAACATGTTAATAAACGCTACATAAATGCAATCATATTTCGATGTGTACTAGCACATCAGGCGTTAGTAGATGGCTACTTAGTAGACAATTGATAGAAATTTGAACCCCAAACAACTTTTTTTCACGTAAAAAAGGAAAAGAGAGAGAGAGAAAAAGTAACAAAGAAAGACGAAAGATACATTCTCTTTTCAGAGAAAAGGAAGAATAAGGAAAAAAAAAGTAGAAAATTATAGGGAGGAGAAAGCAGCAAAATTTGTTATGTTTATAATCAAATCCACCAATCAAAATGGTCTACGTCAAGTAAGAGGTGATGACCACCAGATTTAAAATCATTGACAGCTGAGAGATTACATTTAAATTTGCTCCAATGTTACCATAAGACATATGACACTTTCTTTGAGAATTAATAGAAATAATTCAACAAAGCTCTTGATAAACAGCTTGTGAGTTAAAAGTTAGAGTTTCTCAATTTTGTAGTCAGAAAATAATATGGCTCTTCAAGAAATAAATGAAAAACAAATTTTGCTCTATTTTTGTACTGAGCCTTCTTTTAAATTAATGTTACGAACGCTGGAATTTATAAATTCGATTCCTTCTCATTTCATATATATATATATATATATATATATATATACACACACGACGTTTCCTGAAAAGTTATTGGTTCGCGATTGTATATGTGAATCATGAGTCATTACATAAACTGGACCCTCAAAATGTGTTTGCCTTGACAGATTTCTTTTATACAACGGATTCGTAGAGAATCTTTAAGAAGGCCCACATTTTGTCAAGTCCCTGCACTGACACATTCTTCTCTCTCCTCCCTCACTCTCTGTCTCACTTTTACACACGCATGCGCATAGCAAGGCCATTATGTCCAGCAGAGCGAAATGACCATTTGGCTTTAAACAACGCATCACGTTACAATTCAGTTCGGTCAAGCGATAAGCAGTGACCATTTTCACGGCTAACCTAACAAATCATGACCACAAATGGCCATTCGTTCTTTATTAAACCAATTCATTCTTTCCCCAATGACCAAGCGTTGGCGTTCTGGATCTCGTGCTAGCCATAAAAACGAAAGGACAAACTAACGCCCACAATTATGTCGGCTGGACTCCCATATCTTTGCAACCACGCCCAGCTTTTATCTCTGTACAATGAAGTCAATGGCATTCTTTCGTCAGAATCTTGTTAACGACATTATAAACAATGGTCAACAACTGGCCAAGGTCGCACCCTTTTGTAGTTACTCAAACCATTCGGACAGTTCGCTGCATTGTGTGCTTTCGTCAAATCCTTTCTCACAGCACAATCTTGTTTTTACGAAACCAGATACACGATCAGATATTAGCTTTTAGACTTTGTTGTTGTGCAGTTTCGCATCCCGACATTGTTGATATGTACCAAGCTTATCTTCGTCTGCTATATGGCCAGCCATCATTGTGCAACCGCCAATGAAGAGAAAACCCATTACATTGTCTGTGAAACAAGCCTGTGAACCATCACCCTACAGCAGTGCATTTTTAAATATTCGCTTTTCTCTCGCATAATCGATGAAATCCTTCTTTAAACTACTAATCATAGAAATAATGGATAAAAAAATCAAACAAGACACAATAAGAATTAGAATTGTTAACGTGTTGTTCAATCAGAAATTTCATCAAAATATTTCTATAATACATGCTGTAGAAGTATTAATATATTTTAATTAATATGTATAAAATATTTTTATAATATATACTATAGAATCAAGCCCAAAATAATAGTAAAACAGTGAACATGATATAGATGTTTGAAAATGTTTAGCCTGAATCATTTACAAACATCTGACCAAATGATCGACAAGTCCACGTCTTGAACTGGCTGAGAACTTTTCATCACTCCTTTGTGATATATATAGTGACGTCTTTAGCTCATCTGTATAACTTCGGCCAAGCACAATTTTTTTTTAACAAATTTAGTAGACATACAATTTCGGATTTCATATTAAGTAGAAGAATTTAAGCATCTAAGTACAATCCAATCTAACTACAATTAGAAAAGTCTGTGTGTATATAAACTGAGATTATTTAATAACAGGCCATTGTTATATTTAACAGCCCACCCCCCACGAGGGATGTATGTGACACAAGGCCGAGTTTACCATAGGCTAGACCCAAAATATTCCTTTAGAACCCGCATAAACGTGTCCAGGAACTGTCTACCTCCTAGGATGAAACTTTGCCCTTCGTCAAGCCTCGTCCGGGTTCCTCTCTTCTCGAGGCAGAGAGTTCGACAGATGAACAATCTGGTCGACTGTTCCCAGGCCATTGTATGACAATCAACATGGTTATTTCCCTTTATCTGTAGAATATTTGAAACTAAAGCGATCACTCTAGAGCTTAGGATTTGACAACTGAAACATGTTTTAACTTGCTGTCTTACTGTGATTTTCCAAACGTAGCTAGATGCGGCACAAGGCCGAAAGTATGGGGCACCCAATGAGGATCGAACTCACTACACAGTCGTAATTGTTCTAGCTAGACAAACTTGCTAACCATTATACCCCTCGAGGTGCCCTTTATTTTCTAAGCGTAGCTTAGATGTGGCACAAGGCTGAAATAAGGGGCACCCTTTGAAGATCGAACTTACTACTCAGTCGTAATTGTTTTAGCGAGACAAGCTTGCTAACCATTACACCATGTCGAGGTGCCCAACTTGCTGTCTGACATAAACAGAAGAGAATTTGTGCAAATGGTTTTCAACAGTTGGTTTCAATATTTTGAATATACAGATATTTCTTATCTAAATTTATTTACATTTCACAAAAAGAAATATGGTGAGCTGTATTAACTATTAGCAATATAATCCGACTTCGACCGGGTCTTTCATTACGGGGAATTTTTACCGTTCAGTTGGAGCACCCGATAATCAATATTAGTAACAACAATTGGGTGCAACTGAGGCACATCCCCAAAGTGGGGGGGGGAGAGAACAATTTGAATTTAGGTGGCTCTGAAAAATGCCATTTTTGCGTTCTCAATCTTGTTTCAGTCTCACGCACAGCAGCAGTTGAAGAGGTGTTTCTCCTCAGCCGTTGAGTCTTTTGATCATCGTTTTCAGCCTTGCGTTTGGATGAAAGCTGTGGAAACGCATAAACAATATCCGATCACACACACATTTTGAGAATTATAGATATAGATGATATTATTGTAATAATTTAAACTATTTATTTTTATTAAAGTTTATTATGGAAGATATATATCCAAGAACAGATAGTAAATAGTCAAACATTGCTGAGAGTTATAATGGACAGGAAGTAGTGGAGAGCCATTGTCGCCAACAATTTGGACTCAAAACCGGCACTGAAGAATTATATATCAAACAAAAAAAAGTTCATCGAAACCGGATAAAAACTGTGGAGACGCTTAAACAACATCCGATCACACACACATACATACACACATATTTTGAGAATTATAGATATAGATAATTATTCAGTTCGGCGAATACTATTAGAAAATACAAAATTCCTCGCAAAATTGTAAGTTTTTAGATTTAATCGAATCAACAATCCATGCATTACTACTCTTTTCCTGTACTCTATATATAAGCCACTGGAGGTTTATGGGAATTTGCTGGATGTGGGGAAGCTGGTCTGTCGGGGGTTTTGGCTTTAGGGATAAAGTTTTGGATTATTAAGTTTTGGATTATAAAGTTTTGGATTATTAAGTTTTGGATTATTAAGTTTTGGATTATTAAGTTTTGGATTATTAAGTTTTGGATTATAAAGTTTTGGATTATTAATAGTCCTGGTTTTGATTTTGTTTATTTCATTATTTTTATTTTTTTATTTCAGTTATGTATTTTTGTGTGCCTTCTTCGGTTCTAAATTCTTGTATTTGAAATAAAGTTTGTTGGATTTAGGCTATTGGTTATTGTTTAGTTTTTTTTTTTTTGAGTCGTGATGTGATTGTACGTAGCAGAATAATTCCTACTACGTTACCTACAACATCACAACTGAAAATACGAAACAGTTTCGACCACTTCCCATAAGCTCCCAATGGCCTATATAGAGAGCCGACACAAATAGTAGAAACGTATGGTCTGGTGCATCGATTAAAACCTTGTGACAGTCATTATGCAATGTCACACCATCCCCCATAAATATAGCAAATATAGCAACAATATAATCATATATCGATAGATAGATAGATAGATAGATATATATAGAAAAGAGAGACAGATCATTTGAGAGACGGATGAAAAAAGTATATAGAAATAAAAGAAAATATATATAAATCTTTCTTTTCTTTTTTATGTGCCGTGTCCTTCAGGACGTAAGGCGATCATGGCTGTCAACTTCCCTAATCCCTTGTAGCTGAAATAAGTTTTTTCCCTTTGCTACTTCTTTAGGCCATGTTCTAAATCTTAAGAATGCTAGGAATGGTGATCATTGAGAACTTTACTTGTCTCTTTTATATTTATTCGACCTGTAGTATCAGATTATAAAAAGCTTTCTTTCAAATATCATTACGTCTCCCAGAAATTTCATCTGCCTCTTCCTGATGTTAGGTATAAGCTTCCTCCTTGTTTGCAACGTTTGTAAGATATCATCGTTGCTCAAACGCTCGGTCTATGATATCCTTAGCATCCTACGTCAACTATATTTCGATAACTAAAAAAAAAAAAATGTCAAATTAATTACCTATTTTCTCTTTTCCTGCAATTCTCTACACATTCTCAATTTCTGTAAATCTTTATGTTTTTCTCTCTTTATCTAAATCATTACGTCTTTTATTTGCGAAAAAAAATTTTATCCCGCCCCATTAAAACGATATTTCTGTAGAAAAACTTATGTTCTCATGCTCTATATATCTACCACTCTCCCATTTTTATGAATCTGTGCCTTCCCATTCCTATCCATCCCATTTCTGTAAAAAGTTCTTCTTTTCACCTTGAATAAAGTTTTTCATTACGATTATTTTTACCACAATGTCCTCAAATCAATTTGTGGGAGGCTTACTGAAACGTTTTATGACGACACAGTCTTTAATCATTTCTGTTTTGTAATATTTTATTTAGATTCTTTATTTTCGCTGATCTTATTTTGTTTGTCATTATTTCTCAATATATTTCATTCGGTTTTCTAAATATGCTGTCTCTTTTGTTTACCTGTGTTCTTTGAAAAACAAAATTTCAAATGGTTTTATTCAAGTTCGTACACCGATCATTGCTACTCGGCAGAATTACCTTAATATACACCAGACATTTATGCGTCCTGGATAAGACGATAAACTACATCCGTGTCCTGGGTAAGACGATAAACACACATCCACCTCCTATTAAAGACGATAAAATACATCCGCGTCCTTTTAAGACGATACATCCGACAAAAGGTAAAAGGAGGTTTTGAAAAAAAATTCATTTAGAACCACCTTTAATTTGCTGGTGTTAAACCATTAACCCCTATTAGGCATGGCAGCATCTGTTAGGGACGCAGCTATGGGCAAAAGTTTGTAAACGCCCCCCCAAACTGGGGCCAAACCGCTATGAAGTTATTAAAATTAGGTTTTAATAATATACAATGTTTTTTTAAAAAAAATTGACATTAAATGAACTTTTAAAATGGAGAACGGCCGGATGGCATTACCATTTCCTTATAAAATGGGGAAGTCGTTGATTTGAGATGCGACCTGTGCGGATATATTTAGACCGGTAATTTGATCAAGGTTTTAATAGTTGAGTCAGGGTCCGTCGCCCGGGACTCAGAGAAAAAAAAAAAAAACCAATTTTTAAATATTCTTCTCTTGCTGATAGATTTTTTTTACTACTCCTGTGAATTATTGGAGAACTTCAGGAGTTATTGGCCTTCGTTCGATGGCGTTCCTTCAATGTTACAATTGGCGCGATTGCGTCTCGATTTTTGGACGGGCCTCCCAAATTTTTATTTTTTTAATCTTCCAAGCGTTTCACACTGACGATGGTTCATTTCAAATAACTTTCTCCATCATTGCGGCTATAAGAGGATAGCAAAAAAAAAATAACTGTTTATAGTTACTTTGTTTAAACTATTTTTCAGTAAATAAATTTCTCTATATGAAAATTCAGTATTAAAATCACAGAGGAAGAAATTAATTATTACCGGCAATACATTTTTGAAAAAAAAATATTACTAGCAATAAAAATCTTAGCATTAAATAACCCATTGAGGCTGATATGCCGTAAAACAAATCAAAACCAAAGTTGGACATTTATTTAAGTATTATCCATTTTGATTAATACAATGACTATTTATGATAATGATTGTCATTTGTATGTTGTTACTAACACCGTTTTCTCATCGTATATTTCTTAGAATAATGTTTTCATGTTCAAATTTTATATTGCTAATCGCCAACAACTAAATATCTCTAAAGTTGGAATATCTTCCTCATTATCTTACTAGGATCATTACGACTACTTCTTTCTTTCTTCTAATACCAATAATAAACATATTTTAGAAAGTTTTTTTCTTCGCCTATTTAACCTTCAGATATTTTTACTGACTGTCTTCGTGTCTTCCATCCATCTGATGTCAGATATGGGCCATATAAACATGATTGATTGTATATTTGTAATCTCGTTTTAGTTAAGAATGGACACAAGAGTATGGGTCAAGGCTTATCAACTCATGTGTCTTTGTAGTCGATTATTTGATGCTGTCAAAGAATGTGATAATGCCGCTTAGAATGAACTCCGGGGATAAATATTAAAGGCAGATATGAAAAGACCTTAACGTTTATTTTAACTGGAAGAAGGAGAATTTGCAAATGTGAATATGAGAAGGTCTTATCATCCATCAGTCGGTGTTCCATTTAATAATTTATTAAATAAGAGAGGAAAAGAAAGGTGGATAGGCAGAAATGGTTTGGGGCTTGAGAAGATGGAAATAATTGATTTAGGCCAGAATATTTGCAAGTCAAATCATTTTACTCTTTTGAATATTTCAAATATTAGCATAGTATCCGTAAAAAATGATGAGATTAATTACGTATGGAATTTCACTTTTCCCTTGATTCAAAGTATATATGTGACCTTTCGAGGTGTAGTGTAGTATCTGTACGTCCTGCCTGACTTAGTATTTGCAGTTTTATTGAACTGTTCAAGCAGAAGAACATTGGCATAATCGATATGTTATTTTTTTTTTTAAGCGTTTCACCCCAAGCAAGGCGGGAAGCCACTAGCACGCAAGGGGTTACAGAGAGTTGGAGCGAGAGCAAATAGGAGTGATAGAGGAAAGGATGAAGAGAAGGATAGGGGATAGATCAAGGCATCTGGAGACGTCGATTGACATTACATTTGAATAGTTGGAGATTATAGCTATCAGGGAAACAGGAAAAGGGGAGGGAGTTCCACAGGCGAGAAGTGCGAGACATGAAGCTATTGGAGTAGAAGAGACGGCTACATTTAACAGTTTCGACAGTGAAAGGGTGAGAGCGAGATGCCAGCCTAGTTGAACGCTTAAATTCATGAAGTCTGGGAACCAGCGAAAGCAGCTCATCGGAGCATTTACCGTGAAAGTATTTGTAAAAAAGACAGAGGGAGGCGACGGCACGTCTGTGAGAGAGCGACTACAGACGAGATGCCAGATCAAGGCTAATTACATTGCATATCCGTCTCTGGATTATATCAAGGACCTTGAGACAAACAGAAGGGGCTCCAGACCATATATGGCAGCAATACTCCATGCAAGGGCGAATGGTTGATTTGTAGATTTGAAGGATCGACTCCGGCGAGAAAAATTTCCTGGCGCGGTACAGGGAGCCAACTTTCCTTGCGGTGGACTCAATGTATTTGTTCCATCTCAGGTGAGCAGACAATGTGAGACCGAACAGTCGCAAAGAGGTGCTCTCGTGGAGTTGAGCATCAGACATTCTAATGCGAGGCAGTGATGGTTCTCTCTGCTGAGTAATAGAGAGCAGTTTTGTTTTTTGAGGCATTAAAGTTAACCAGCCAATTGCTGCCCCAGTCCACAACCGATTGGAGGCCCTTTTTGAGACAAACGGCCAGGTTTGTTTTGTCAGCAACACTAGATTTGTGTGATTGTCTCTAACTCCGGGCAGGATTCACTTTCGACGGACAAATATTGAAAGTAGAGAAATACATAGATTATGTAGAATTTGTTTATTTTTATTTTATTTTTCTTCTGTGATTTCTTTCAGCTTTGTTTTTTTTCATTTCTGTTTAACTAAGTCATTGCCACTTCGCAAGTTATTTTATTATTAATATTATATATATTAATATTAAAACCTTTTGACAGTCGATGTATAAAATGCGTAGCTCACCATTTGAAGCATCAATCATCTTCAGTATCTGTTTATATTTTTGAATACAGGTATTCTGAACACTTTTATTTACATTATTCAGACTATTGTTCTCATCTTTGTTGCCATATTTATTACAACGTTTCGGCCGTTGTACGCTCAAAAATTCTTCAGGTGGTTGGAATGTCGAACTGAATTTTTATTTCGCTCACAATGGGGATTTTATTAGAAAGTCCCAGGTGCCATGTTTAAAAATTGTCAGCTATCAGTTATCTCCTGTTAAAATGGAAAGAAAAAATGTTGCCTTAACCGGGTATTGAACTAATCATTTGAATGTCTTTCATCAAACTAACGCCTTTATCCACTGTGCCAAGGACATTTATTTATTCATACTTTTGATGTTTTTCATTTCTCGGTATTATAAACCAAAATGTCTTCAGCATCATTTTTTACCAGTGCTCATATTGCAATTTTTGATTTGTTATCATTTTAATGTTTTTACCATTTTATATTTTGCTTCTAATGGTATATATTTTTTGGGATGTTTATTACGTGGCTCGTGGAAAACAAAATCCGTTGGGTTAGGTAATTCAGATGAGTTACACCACGGAATTTGTGAATTTGGCGCTATATCGAGTTGAGACATTGTTGCAATACAGTTTTATGATTTAAATTTGCGTCGTATTCGTAACGGTCCGGGTACGGATTCTCGTCGCCAACTTTTTCTGCATTTTGTTGGGGATTCTTCTTAAAACCCGATGAATTACTTAATTATGATTATGAAAAAATAATAATTTCTTTATTTATACAACCAGACACACACACAAACACACATAAAATAAACATATATATATATATATATATATATATATATATAGTAATAGGAGGATTTGATAATTATATTTAATTCATTCATCGAGTCTGATAGAAACCGCAACAGAATGCAGAAAGCACTGGACGGCCGTTTCGTCCTATATTTGGGACTCATTAGCAGTACCGAGAAATGAAACCCTGACAGTTATCAAGCACCCATCATACCAACTGTCCCAACGGGCCTCAGTGACGAAGAGATTGCAAATCAGACTTAATATAACGCCGCTCGCTCACATATTCCGTGATGGAACTCTAATGAGTTCTCTGTAACCATAGGATTATGCCCCAGGATCCATTTACCATCACCAAGAAAATTGTGCAATACTTTTTAGAGCATTAAATTGCTTCAAGCAATGATATACACAGATAGTAATAGATGAATGAATTATATATATATATATATATATATATATATATATATATATATATATATATATATATATATTATTATAAAAGTTCTGACATGAAAAAGAAAAAGAATAAATAGACAATTTAAAATCCACATCTCAAAATGAATGTCTTTTTTTAATGTCTTTGTTTCCTTTTTTGTAAAGTAATTATTTATTAATAAACTTAAGCATAATTATCTACATGCGTATATGTTTGCGCACAAGAATCTCAAAGCGTTTTGCAAAAGTTTAGCTTATATCTCTCGGTGAAATTATGCACTTATTGCATTTGTGTACATAGCTCTCATTCTTTGCGTTTCAAAAATTATTTTTTACACTTGCGTGCATCAATGATCACGGTCGGGGGACAAGGGCTTTTAAAAGATGTAAATGTCAAAATAATTTTATTTTACGCATTATTTACTTTTTTCTTTTCGTCCATTTCATTCCAAATTATTTTCTTTCGCCATGCGCCCATGCACGTTCCATAACTGCTCGTATCTTTCACTTCCCGACCGACCCAATCTCTGCCTGCACATAAGCACGGGTATAAACAAGTATTTATCCATAACGCAACAAATAACAAAGGTAAAAAAAAAAAAAGAACGTCGCGGCTGGACTGAAATTCCGGTATGAAATCTCGCACCAAAACCCAAACCTTTTGCTAGAAACACAGTAAGCAGTGAGAAGCAATACCAATTCAGCGTCCTCCCTTTTAACAATAAACCGGTAAGGGAGACCAAGCCCCGCTTTATTGGGGGTATATTGATTCTTCGATCTGACGCTGTGTTTAGTGATGCATTCCAAAATGTACGAATCTCTTTGCACTGAGTCACTGCCTCCCCCACAACTCCTGCTGGTAATCAGGGATCGAAACGGTCATGGCTCGTTTCCCTCCGCGGGGTTCCAATTCAGCCTCATTTCCTCTTCATTCCATTACATAGCCGGACAAAAGCAGCCGGGAGACGTGTGGCCGGAAGTTGAATATCCGTAATTGCCCGGATGTTCCTCTACTTCCTTGTTCGGCCGCATCCGCTTCGAATATTTCGAAACATATATTTGCCGGCCCCTTGGCCGCTGATTCTATGCACGACGCTAAAATTACACTTATTATATTGACCGGGATTTCTGATTTTTCACTACACGCCCATTGCCACACATCCCCAGGCGAATGTATTTCTTTAAAACCATGCATTTGCAGTGAAACACCAATGCAAGCAGCACCATTCATAGTTAACACACTTCTCACCGACACATACATACAGATTTATATATACGTGCGCGTTCATAAAACTGAAAGATGAAATTTAGTTTCTGACGATAGACATCAGCGTTCAAATCCAAGTAATGAGCAGATTTCAAGGGTTAGGGTTCATGGTTGATTAAACTTCATCTTGTTTTAAAATATTGACGGAACACAATCTACAGAAAAAGCGAATAACGTGAAAGTATAATTGATTATTGTTGAACGCAAGCTGATTGTAGTTGTTGTGAAAGCAGATATGATATCAATGGATGTTGTATTAACTAATCCGATGATGCACCTCATATACCCGCAAACTGCATTGCATATATATTAAGAATATACATTCTAAAACATAAATACCTATATAGAGAGATAGATATAATTATAATTCTGCTAATTTATCTCTTAGCACAACCATTACGCCCTATAAATAATGGACTATAGAGGGTAGACTTAAAAACATTAGTGAAGCTACTTGGCTTCAGTGTGAAAAAAGAAAGAAAGATTTAAGTATCTGTCTATATTTCTGAGATGAGGTATTATGTACACTATTTACATTATTCAGACTTTTGGCCTCATACATGTTGCCATAGTTATTACAAAGTTTCGGCCCTTCAGTATCTGTCTATATTTCTGAGATAAGGTATTATGTACACTATTTACATTATTCAGACTATTGGCTTCATATTATTGCCATAGTTATTACACAAGACATGGAAGCCCTTCAGTATCTGTATATATTTATATATATATATATATACACTATTTACATTATTCAGACTATTGGCTTCATTTGATTGCCATAGTTATTACAAAGTTTATGGCCCTTCAGTATCTGTCTATATTTCTGAGATGAGGTATTATGTACACTATTTACATTATTCAGACTTTTGGCCATTTTTTTGCCATAGTTATTACAAAGTTTCAATGTTTCAGTATCTGTCTATATTTCTGAGATGAGGTATTATGTACACTATTTACATTATTCAGACTTTTGGCCTCATACATGTTGCCATAGTTATTACAAAGTTTCGGCCCTTCAGTATCTGTCTATATTTCTGAGATGAGGTATTATGTACACTATTTACATTATTCAGACTATTGGCTTCATACTTGTTGCCATAGTTATTACAAAGTTTCGGCCCTTCAGTATCTGTCTATATTTCTGAGATGAGGTATTATGTACACTATTTACATTATTCAGACTATTGTCCTTCATATTTGTTGCCATATTTATTACAAAGTTTCGGCCCTTCAGTATCTGTCTATATTTCTGAGATGAGGTATTATGTACACTATTTACATTATTCAGACTTTTGGCCTCATACTTGTTGCCATAGTTATTACAAAGTTTCGGCCCTTCAGTATCTGTCTATATTTCTGAGATGAGGTATTATGTACACTATTTACATTATTCAGACTATTGGCCTCATACTTGTTGCCATAGTTATTACAAAGTTTCGGCCCTTCAGTATTTGTCTATAGTTCTGAGATGAGGTATTATGTACACTATTTACATTGTCTTACATATACGGCCTCCTGTTCTATCGATATATAAAATAGATACTTATAATCTAAAGTGTTATTTAGTTTTAATGTTTTATTTAAGGTAGTAATTTGAATGAAATATCCTGAATTTTGAAGTATCCAATTAATATCTACGTGACGATTTTTATTTTTTTCAAAATGGTTCGTTAGGCTGATTGGATGAATAAAGAGAAGTTCAAGATGTTTGATAATTTCAGAGCTTGCAAGCAATACAAAAATACTGTAGATCAAAAATATTCAGTAGATGCCATCAAACAATGAAGAAACTCGCTGTACGTCTTGCATGACTTCAATGTAGATATGTTAAGGGCAAATTACGGACTATATCTCGCCGATCTATATTGCATATAAAGAATGAAATTATTTTTTTAAATTCAAGATGCCGGGTTTTAAATAAAACGGCAAAATATGTTAGACCGATCACTAGGCCGCCTATGACATGTGTAATTGAATGAATACATAAAGATTTTTAACCGTTCGTTTTTCCCCGACGACTACTGTGCTCCTTTTTTTCAATGGGTTAGGCATATGTAGTAAAAGCTAGGATGCTACAAACCGAAAACCCTATCAAAAGCTGAGACATGAACAAAGCAGAGGTGGTATGATGTTTTCGGGCGGAATTATAGCTTAGATGTGGCACAAGGCCGAAAGTATGGGGCACCCAGTGAGGATCGAACTCACTACTCAGTCGTAATTGTTCTAGCGAGACAAGCTTGCTAACAATTTCACCACACCAAGGTGCCTTTCGGGTCGAATTATATGTGTAGATCTGGTGAGTGTAAATTTTAAATTCATTTTTCGTTTCACCTTTTGAAATTGAAATCTGAAGATCCAGAGAAAAATAAAATTCTCTGGTGAAATAAATTATTACAAATGGAGCCTTTAAGTGGTTTCTTTTTCTTTAAATTAAATTATTCGCTCTGACTTAAGATTGAGCTCTCAGGATTTTATCCTCCTTGGGATTATCCATACGGATTACCAAGATTTTCGTTACTTATATATATAAGGTCTACAGTATATTTTATATAGTAATGTGTAAAACACATTAATAAAAATAAACTGTTTTTGAAAGTTGTTTTTTTTTAAGTTTTTATTAATAATGGGAATCCAACGAGTGAGCAAAGAAGATATTTAGCTGTATCAAGTAAATATCTTCTTTGCGTTGTAGTTATTGGTTCGAATTTCGTGATATCATTTGCGGCTGCGTGCCATTGGAAATTATTTGGCGTGCCACGTGTGCCACGCGTGCTGCAGGTTGCCGACCCCTGGTATAGACTATTGTCTAATCTCCAGATCATATTAATGCAACCATGTTTCATCAACATTATGAGAAGAAAAACTATCACTAGACCAATGAAAATGCTGTCAAATCAGAGGTATTTATTCGATATTGTTTCTGGTTGGCATCCAAACCTTTGGGCACCAACATGGCTGACAGCGACTAAACTATAAGCCATAAACCCAGCGACTTTCCTGGATATCACTGGTGTCTCAGCGATTTGAGATTCGTTGATCAGCCAAAATTCGGAGTTATGTCAGCTTATTAACCACCACAGTTGAATTTATCTCTTTGCAAATTTATACTTCTTTATGTTAGCATCATTTTGTAAACATTGTGTTAAAAGATAGTTTGTTCTCTCTCTCTCTCTCTCTCTCTCTCTCTCTGTGTGTGTGTGTGTGTGTGTGTGTGTTTATAAAACAGTTGAAACCTAACCTGAACAAAATAAACTATGAAAACTCCACAAATATACTCAAATGCTTATAATTGATAACAGAAGCCATTGGTTTATTTTAAAGGTAATTCATCTACTGTAATGTTTAATTACAAATTGAACTCTCTCTCTCTCTCTCTCCTTTCTTAATCGCTGTCTTCTCCTTTCTTTTTTTTCTCTCAATCTTCTTTTCGTTTGTGTGTGTGTGTTTTTTTGGGTTTTTTTTTTTTTGTCATCTAAATGAATAAATGCGATATTGAAGATCAATTCTCGCAGTTCAAAAGGTCCCAACTCTACTTTATAGCAGGTATTTACCTGACCCCACCACGGAGTCAGGTTGTGACACAATGTTGGTTTAATATGGGGGAATTTGAGCACGTACCTCGGGCTAAGGTTAAAAAATCCTCAATGTCAAAATGAGAGGGTGCAGCCTCGGGCATCTTAATCCCAGGATGCCTGTTGAAAAGATATGTGCCATTGATACAAGGCTTTGACTTCAAAAAATTTTTTTTCTCGCAGTAAGTTGCCATTTCTTTCTGCGGTAGACCAGTTGCCATCGAAGGCTATAGAACCCGATCTGTCCTGCTATTTACCCATAGCTGGGGGGATTTATACCTTTCCCAAAGGTATTAGCACGTAAGTGAATGTAATGGAATTAGAACTCGGCTCTCCGATTCCTCCATCCGATCCGCTATCCATTAGTCCACCGTGCCTGGGCACCTTACACTGTGATTTTCCTCAGTTGCACCTCTGTCCTTTGATGGTGCCCTAAATGAGTCGCACTCTGCCCGAAAACAAAGACGCAACTGGGAGACAATAAAACAATTGTGTGAACTCTACGTTATATATTATCTACTTGCAGACGATATCACTTTTCAGGTTTAACTAATTTGCATATTGATTTTAAAAAAAGTATATTTCATTAATTAACTGTCCTTCATTACAATTCTTTTATTCAAGGATTTTTTGATTTTCATATCAGAAATAGTTCTGTTTAGAAACATTGTTTTATATAGTGCAGAAAAGTGTTTGGAATTTGCATTTTAATTGGCCTTCCACAAGCTGGCATCTATTTGTAAACCTTTCTTTACCTATAACAAGCCTGCCTCCTCACCCCCCACACACACCCGATATATATAATGTACATTCACAACCTCTTCAATATTTCATAAATAGTGAAAATTAATCCCATAGAAAAATAACTTATCTATCTATCTATCTTAGTCTGTTCATATCTATCTCAATCTGTTCAAAATATCTATCTATTCTATCTATCTATCTAAAACATCTATCTATCTATCTATCTATCTATCTATCTATATTGTTCATATCTATCTTCATATATCTATCTATCTATCTCAATCTGTTTATCTATCTATCTATCTATCTATCTATCTATCTAAATCAATCTCAATCTATCTATCTATCTAATAAATCTATCTATCTATCTATCTATCTATCTTTTAAGTCTGTTCATTATCTATCTATCTATCTATCTCTCTATCTCAATTTTTTCATCTATCTATCTCTCTATCTATCTATCTATATATATATATATATATATATATATATCAGTCTGTCTGTTCATATCTATCTATCTGTTGAACTGTTCATATCTATCTATCTATCTATCTATCTATCTATCTATCTATCTATCTATCTATGTCAGTCTGTTCATATCTATCTATCTATCTATGTCAGTCTGTTCATATCTATCTATCTATCTATCTATGCACTATATCAGATTGTATTATAGAGATCTGTTTTCATAATAAAATTGGTATTAACAAATCGGTCTTGGTAAAATTTTCAGGATATATTTATATAATATTTGTGCTTATTAAAAATATTGATAATAACTTAGTTTGGTTATGTAAGGTATGATTACGCAAACACAATAAACATGATAAACATGATATATATATATATATTTTATTTATGAATCCCAAAAGTATCAGAATCATATATTTTATTAATAGAATATCTCATATACCAGAATAAATTTTGTTATTCTTATTATTTTATTAATGTGGACTTCGTAATATTGTATAACTTTCAGTCGGCTTTCAATCATAGAGTTTAATAAATGTTCTACTGTTTCAAATTTAACATTACTTGTTATTTTATTAACATTACATATTTTTTTGCTCCACATATATAATTTTTATTGGATTATTGTTTTCCATCTTTATATATATATATATATATATATATATATATATATATATATATATATATAGAGAGAGAGAGAGAGAAATAGATAGATAGATAGATAGATAGATAGATAAAAAACAGACTGAGATAGATAGATAGATAAATAGATAGATAGATAGATAGATAGATAGATAGATAGATAGATAGATAGAAACAGACTGAGATTCTTAAGATAGATAATAGAAGATAGATAGATAGATAGATAGATAGATAGATAGATAGAGATTGACAAAAAACAGACTGAGATAGATAATAGATGCAGGGTGTCCATAGATTTCGTGTGCAATTCAAAAACATTATAACTTTATTTGTATTTGCGATAGAAATAATCTGTAAAAAATGTTATAAAGTTTAATGTACCCAGTTTTAAGTATAGCTAAAATAACTAATGTGATTTCAGGCATTACTGTAAATCAGTTGGCAAATGTTTTCCGTGGACTGCAAAATCGTATTACCCTTTGTATTGCTAATGATGGGGGACGTGGAAACTTAAATAAAATTTCAATAAAACCTTAAAAAATATAGATTTACTTCTTTCTAATATATACATATATATATATATATTTCTTTTCTTGAATTTTTAATTAATTTAGTGTCTTTGAAACCTTTTTTGGTAAAGTAAACAATAGTCAGGGTTGTCGAATATGAAAGTACATTGTCTTCTTTGTAGTGACTCAAAACCAATCTTGGCCAAAAAGTTACAGTAATTCTCTGAATTTATCTTCATACTATCATTAACTCTAAAAAGATTGCTTACAATACCAACACAAAACATAACTACATTTTTCTAAAGCTGTCTTGTGATTCGTGCTGGGTGACTATTTCTGCAAATAACTTAATCATCCGATATAGCTTTATATTCCGCGCCAAAAAATACTGTTGAGAAAACAGTTTTCATGTATTTCTTCACTTAAATAACACGATTTTCCGTCTAAGGTTGACTTAAATGTTGTAACTTGGTAATTATGACGCCAATGTTCGTAATATTCTTCATCTTTCTTATCTTACACTATTCATATTCACTATTATATTATGATGATAGCAAAAGCGTTAAACCCAGGGTCACAAACTCATATCCATACAACTGAATATGTTAGCTTTATCACTGATATTGAACATTTTTCAATAAGTACTGCACACACTGAGACACACACACACCAAAATTCATGTTAAAAAAATAAAAAAAAAAAACAAATGAAAACTACAGACAAAAGTTCATTTTCTCCATCACGACATTCATTTCTGTAGTTCACTGCTACCAGCAAGCAGAATTTTTTTCTCCTGATGATGGCTATGTTGGCCGAAACTAGTCGAGGAATCTAAATGAAATAATAATAAAAACGAAAGAATATTAATATACAACCCAGTGTGTCTGAAGATTTTAAATTTTTAATATTTTTTATTGTTCAAAATATATATATATATATATATATATATATATATATATATATATATATATATATATATATATATATATATATATATATAAATGAAATAAATGAAATGAATAAATGTTAATCCTTATGGATAATGCCAAACAGGATGTAATCCAGGAGCTCAATGTAAATATAAGCAAATATTAATTAAATTAAAAAGAGATTAAAACCTTTTAAAGTGCCAAGATTATTTCCTCAGAAAATATATTTTTCAAAATTTATATCATAAAATTTTAAATATATATATATATATATATATATATATATATATATATATATATATATATAATGTGTTTCAATTAACTTGAATCTAGTTTTAAATGTAAATTAAGTTTAGGGTCTAAAGATTCATTTTTTTTTTTTTAGATTTGGCGGACATTTTGAATCGATATTATTTTCAATATAATTGCTATGACTTAAATAACAAATGATCCAATAGAGAAATAAATAATTTTTCATCTGATTCATTTTATGCCAGGTTTGATCCGTCTTTAATGAAATATATATATATATATATATTATATATATATATATATATATATATATATATATATATATAATATATACAAAATTTTTAAAGAGAAATATATATATATATATATATATATATATATAATATATATAGATTATTATATATATATATATATAAATATATATATATATAATTTATATTCACTAATCTATTATATTCACTTAAAATATTTATATTCGGTATGCAAATTTTGGTGTAATGTCTAACTAGAACAATTACTGATTGAGTAGTGAGTTCGAAAATTAACTGGGTTGCAATTTAAAAAAATATTTATATATACATCTAATCTACGCTTGGAAAATCACTATGGGTACCTCGAGATCTTGTAAAATATTTTCAATATTGTCTTCCTATGAACATGTAAAAAATCACTATTCGGTCTGTTGTCCTCATCTATGTTGTTGTTATCGCAACGTTTCTGTCCGCGTAGATTTAATAAAGGGTTCACTTCAGAATTCCCTGTAGGTTACCCAGATCGATATATATATCTAAAGAAGGCCGCAGGACAAAACGGCCGAAAAGTGTGTAGTGCAAATAATGATCTTCTCATCCCAGAAATCCTTTTTATTTGTTTTCAAAGCGCAATGCCGATTCTTCAAATATTTTCTTTCTAATTAAACTTTTAATTTTTATCGGTTTCTGTTTGTGGCATTCTCAAAACTCTTTTTGTTCTGTCCTTGCCAGTGTTTTCAATTTCTTTTCTGATTGTTATCTGTTTGATCAGCTTTGTCGAAATTTCAGACGTTGTCCTCCCTCCACTCAGTAACTTTTCAATATCTGGATTCTCTTTAAGACGTTATTGCTTTCTTACGACTCATGGTAACCTTTGTATATACGAGATTTAAAAAATAAATATAAGTAACTATATATTATTTACAAGATGACGAACAGCTAACGAGTTGCATAATAAAATATCACGTCACCAAAAAAGAAATTACAAATAATTTAAAAATATAAAAACAGGTATTATAAATGCTTCAACATTGAATTTTAGATTTTTTCATAAGATTAGTTTGGAAAATTTTTTATAATATATATATATATATATATATATATATATATATATATATATATATATATATATTTATATTTACCATGGCTTAAAAAATAATTTATATTTATAATAATTTCTATCATTAGTGAATAGTTTTTAAATGATCGTCTCTAAATAAAAGTGAACACATTGTCTAAAAATAAAAAATTTTACAAATTTTTAAAAAAACTAAAAAAGCCCCATGTCGAGCATTGAGTAGAATAAAAATGAGTTAAAAACTGGAATTTTTAATTTAATAAACTTTATTCACAAGCTAAGTGTATTTATGTTCTTATTATTTTTCAAATTCAGTTTATTTTGTAATTTTTGTTCATAATTTTAATAATTCAATTATTTCAATATTTTGCACTTTGCTGTATTTCGAATTTATTTTGATTTGCCAATTGTTTACTTTTGAAATTGAACAAAAAATGCAATCTTATTAAAAAGCTTAAGTTGCAAAATATTTAAGGTAAAAAAATAATTTAAGGTAAAATATACGACAACAGAAAAGAAAAGAAAAAACAAGTGATAATCATCTTCATTATCACTTTTTTTCTTTTTTTTTTTTACCATGACTTTAAAAAAAATTATAATTATTTCTATTATTTGTGAATAGTTTCTGAAAGTTTCATTAAAATACGACAATTATTTCTATTTTTGCAAGATTTTAATTAAATTAAATGTCTGTCATTAAAAAAATGCACTAAAATTTGCTGTTATTTAGTAAGTTTTTTTTTTAAATCAAAAGTTAGAATGTTCTAAAGAGGTAGAATTTTTTTTTTAATAATTAAAAAATACTTTGTTCTTTCCTCTTAATAGTAACATAAACATTTTGACGATAAAATTTTGTTTTCATCAAGATTAATGCGGTTTTTATCATGCTATGCTCATTTTCCGGCGATCTCAAGGAGGTTGCAGTAAGTTTATCATAAGTTATATCCTGAAAATTTCAGACATTGGATGATTAAATATCAAATTTATTGTGGAAAAACTTAAATTTGTAATAAAGTCTGATATAGTCTATATATCAGAGTTTCTCAATCGGTGCAAAAATACGCACCAGGGTTCAATAATGCGTCCGGTTGAGAAACACTGGTCTACATAAACCAATCACTTCATATCTATCTAAGATAGATAGATAGATAGATAGATAGATAGATAGAAAAGAGGAAAGAAGGAGCAGATAGATATAAAGGAAGGAAGTAGATAGATAGATAGATAGATAGATAGATAGATAGATAGATAGATAGATAGATGCGTACACGAATTGTAAGCGACTAAATGTGTTGTCCAAACACACCCTCCAAGCCTGACCGACAGACCCAGGCACCCATACCACTCACCCTTTCTCCCGTCGGTCGTTCGGCCTGTATACATCAAGGTTAAACAAGCGACATTGCAAAGTGATTGGTTAACAGCTGCTTTTCTCTTTCTTTCTTTTTTATTTTAATTTTTATATTTTATATTATTTATTTTTCCATCTACGCTTTTCACCCTTTCCATTAATGGCGTTTAGGCCTGAATCGGGTTTTGTTTTTTGAGGGGCCGGAGGGTATTGGATCTTACCCCTGCCTCCCTCCTCCCTCCTCCTCTGCTTTCTTTTTCTTTGCTTTGCGTCAATTCTTCTTCATTCACTAAACATTAACAATCAACGGAGATGAGAAACGAAAACAGAGAAAATTAAGAATTAAACGACATGATCCGTATGGTCAAGACAGCAACGATTCGGGCCCCTATCGACCCCCCCCCTCCACGAACAAGCTTCCTTTCTTTTTCCTTTTTCTTTTTTACTGCAGTCTTGTTTAGAACACACTCCAGAACGTATATTTCTAGTCCTTTTTCACTTCAAAGCATCTCTCATCCCCACCTCTCTCTTTCTCGTTCTCTCTCCCTTTCTCTACCTCTTCTTCTCCCCTCTATCTCCTTCTTCCACTCTCACTCTCACTCTATCTCCTCCCTCTCCCTCTCTTATGTTCGTGTTCTCTCTTTCTTGCCTCTTAACTTTGGTCATTGATTGCCATATTTGTTCGATTTTCGTTACATCTCCTCCGACAACCACCACCGCCACCAACACCACCACCAAGTAAATTCGTTTATGAAAGATCTGGACCCTTTTCTCACTCCTTTGGGCAATATTCGGCAACCTTCCCCGAACGAACTTTACACCCCACACCTCCGACTCTCACTGTTAAAATGTGACAAATAAAAATACGTAATAAGTTAATGTAAAAGATGAAAGATCCACAGATTCATTTTGCCTGTTAACGTTTGTCTGTCAGTTGGCCGGCTTTTCGCGCCCCAAACGACTGTTTGTCTGCTTCGCCTTCTCTCTCTCACTCTCTCTCTCTCATTCTCTCTCTCACTCTCTCTCTCTCTCATTCTCTCTCTCTTTTCTCTCTCTGTGCGTGCATGCATGTGCGTATACATGCATGTGTGTGTCTGCGTATTTGTCAGTGTGTCCAGACTTTCACACATGTATATTTACGTTCATGGCGTGTGTTTTACGTACATGCGGGGTGTATAAAAGACGCAAATCATAATGTAATGAGAAAGATTTTTATAAAAATATTAAAAAACCTTCATTCATTACAAAACTTCTGGCGGAAAGAAGAAATAAAGTAATAATTGCTGTTGTATTTTAAAACGCCGACTCCATTTGAACCCGGCATGAAATTGATAAGATTTCGTCAATTCGCTGTCGCTGCCTACTGGTTTTACTGATACTCTACTCGTCACACGTTTTTTATTCACTGTCTACGCTAACAAACTAAATATTTCCGGTGTTAAAGGGAAAAAAATTAAGGAAGGAGCTTCGCTACTACTGACTTCAATTCGTTTTAATAAATTACATATCACAATTATGTATACTGGTTTTTTTATTGTAAGTGATATTATTCAAATTAATGGTTGCCTTAATTCGGACAGTAGCAGTTACACTAAAAAACAGACACAGATTCAATAACATAGATAGATAGATAAATAGATAGATAGATAGATATGAACTACCTGATAGATAGATAGATAGATAGATAGATAGATAGATAGATAGATAGATAGATAGATATGACTTGCCTAACATAGATAGATAGATAAATAGATAGATAGATAGATATGAACTACCTGATAGATAGATAGATAGATAGATAGATAGATAGATAGATAGATAGATAGATAGATATGATTAGCCTGATAGATAGATAGATAGATAGATAGATAGATAGATAGATAGATAGATAGATAGATATGACTTGAGATGATAGATAGATAGATAGATAGATAGATGATAAGATAGATAGATAGATAGATAGATAGATAGATAGATAGATGAATAGATAGATAGATAAATCTGATAGATAGATATGATAGATAGATGATAGATAGATAGATAGATAGATAGATAGATAGATAGATAGATAGATATGACCTGCCTGATAGATATATAGATAGATGTGAATTGACTAGATAGATAGACATGACCTGCCTGATAGATAGATAGAAGATAGATAGATAGATAGATAGATAGATAGATAGATAGATAGATATGACTTAGATGATAGAGATAGATAGATAGATAGATAGATAGATAGATGATAGATAGATAGATAGATAGATGAAAAAACATGACCTTCCTGATAAATAGATATATATAAAGATAGATGGATATAGATAGATAGATAGATAGATAGATATGACTTGCCTGATAGATAGATAGATAGATAGATAGATAGATAGATAGATAGATAGATAGATAGATAGATAGATAGATATGACTTGGATTGATAGATAGATAGATAGATAGATAGATAAATATGACTTGATGATAGATAGATAGATAGATAGATAGAATAGATGATAGATAGATAGATAGATAGATAGATTTTAGATAGATAGAAGATAGATAGATAGATAGATAAATAGACATGACCTTCCTGATAGATAGATAATAGATAGACAAGATAGATAGATAGATGATAGATAGATATGACCTGCCTGATAGATATATAGATAAGATGTGAATAACTAGATAGAAAGACATGACCTGCCTGATAGATAGATAGATGGATAGATAGATAGATAGATAGATAGATAGATAGATAGATATGAGCCTTGCCTGATAGATAGATAGATAGATGGATTTGATAGATAGATAGATAGATAGATGATAGATATGATGGATTTTTGATAGATAGATAGATAGATGGATAGAAAGATAGATGGATAGATAGATAGATGGATAGATAGATGTATGTTTTTTTTTAAATAGATAGATGGATAGATAGATAGATAGATAGATAAATAGATAGATATTAAGTAGACATGACCTTCCTGATAGATAAATATTTAGATAGATAGATAGATAGATAGATAGATAGATAGATAGATAGATGAATGAATGAATGATAGACCTATATGATAGATAGATAGATAGATAGATAGATAGATAGATAGATAGATAGATATGACTTGCCTGATAGATAGATAGATAGATAGATAGATAGATAGATAGATAGATAGATAGATAGATAGATAGATATGACCTGCCTGATAGATATATAGATAGATGTGAATTGACTAGATAGATAGATAGACATGACCTGCCTGATAGATAGATAGTGAACATAAGAACCAACACTGTATGGTGACTGTCAGTCCACTCTTCAGTGCCACTACTCCATTTGCAGACTGCATATATTGTGGGCTTTGTATATAAAGTTCACAGGAAGATTAAAGGAAATTGGAGAATACGAAACCGGCCCTTCCCAATGTCTTTTAGTGCTAAGGGTTATTTATTTATGGCCATGAATTTTTCATTGGTTATTTATGCTGTCTGGGTGGTTAGAGAGTGTGTGTATAGTGGCACGTTCCTAGATTTCTTATTTATATATACACTATATATTTATTATTTCATTTATATTTTTCATTAATTTTTTTTTGTTTTGTATATTTTTAGTATATTAATTGTATATAATTAGTCTATGTATTGTATATATTTTTTCGTGTATAATTCTTTGGTTCTAACTTTTTTTTTATTTGGAACAAAGTGCATTAGCTTTGGATTTTATTTAGTCTTTTCGGTCATGAGGCAGTTGAAGGTGGAAGAAAAAGAATTTGTTTTCGTTTCTGCATTTGGAAATGAATATGTGCTTTTGTTTTAGAGTTTATCAAAGCAAAGTCTATCATAAATTATAAAAAGATTTTCAAAGCAAAGTCACTATCTTCTTTAGGTGTCTATGCGTTGTTTTATTTATTCTCCATGTTATTTTTGCTTTGAGACTTTTTTGTCGTTTGCATATTTCCTGTTGTTAAATGATATATTGTGTGAATAGATTCCTGCCCTCTGTTATTCATATATATATATATATATATATATATATATATATATATATATATATATATATATATATATATATATTATTATTATTATTATTATTATTATTATTATTATTATATATTTAATATTTTCATTTTTGTCGTAACACAGCGTTTTCCATTGATTTTAAAATTTGAATTTTAAACACCAAAGGATGCAACTTGCGCTGAGGCCAAAGAATGAACTCGTTGCAACAACAAAAATGAAGGAAAGTATCCGAAAAATACACGAAAAAAATAATATTGGATATTTCATTTCAGTCCATTAAACGGGGTTGCTGTCGACTTAACAATTCGAAAAACAAAGCCAGTGAACCAAGGTCGATTCCTTGTTGAAAATGTTCATGTTACTTTTCTTTTTACCCACTGACAAGACACCCCCCTCGTCAAAAAAAAAAAAATTGATATGAGGATATATGGGAAAATTGGTCTTACACTATCTGTCAAGGTAATTACAGCAAATCGGCTTTTAGTTACTTTACCAGATGAAGGCCAGTGAAATGAACACATGTGTATTAAGATTGAAAGTGAAAACATATTTATTAAGATTGAAAGTGAAGACATATTTATTAAGATTGAAAGTGAACACATATTTTTTATGATTGTAAGTGAACACATATGTGTTAAGATTGTAAGTGAACACATGTATTAAGATTGAAAGTGAACATATATTTAAGATTGAAAGTGAACACATTAAGATTGAAAGTGAACACATATTTATTAAGATTGTAAGTGAACACATGTATTAAGATTGAAAGTGAACACATGTGTTAAGATTGTAAGTGAACACATGTATTAAGATTGTAAGTGAACAATGTAAATTAAGATTGATGTAAAAACAATTTAGTAAGATATAGTTCCATTAAATTTATTAAGATTGAAAGTGAAACACATATGTGTTAAGATTGTCTTTTCTGAAAACATATTTATTTCTTCTGTAATGAACACATATTTATTAAGATTGTAAGTGAACACATATTTATTAAGATTGTAAGTGAACACATATTTAGTAAGATTGAAAGCAAGAGGAAAGATCTTTCTCCAATTTCGATGATTAAGAATCCTATTCATTTCTTGCCTTTTTTTATTTTCATTTCTTTAGACTCTACTACAATTACTAATAACACCGATGCATTATGATAAAGTCTACTGTACTTATTAATGACACCAATCACTGCAATTAGACTCTGTTATACTTACTAACAAATCCAGTGCACTACAATTAAACAATACTACAATAACTAATGCTACCAAAGTGCAACATTTAAACTCTACTGCCTGTACTAATAACACCAATGATCTCCAGATTAAACTCTACTACACTTACTAGAAAGGCATCTTTCGCTAATCCATCCTCCGGTGTTTGTTGCTGCATATTTTTACAATAATGTTCACCCTGTACAAGGTTCGAGAGCCACCCGAGGTAGAGGTTTACAGATTAAGAGACACAGTTTATGAGGATATGTGAAGAAGATAACGGTTAACCCAAGACTTGAACAAGCCAAGATTGTGGTGATCGAGGAAGCATCCTCTCGGGAGTTGGTTCCACAAAGCAGTAGTTCATGGGAAGAATATGTTAATTGGAACTTATTGTATTATTTAAAGAATACAAAGGGAACCTCCAATATGGGTTTCATCAATGATATTTTTGTGTTTGGTTTTTTTTGTTTTTTTTTTTTTTTTTTATAAGTTTTTGAAATATGGAAGATTTTAAATGTCTGAACACTTGTTCCATGGAAATGCAATATCCAGCCATAGTTAAATGTCTGTTCATTTTTTTTTTTGACGTCCCCAATTTAATAGCTCCCACCTTTAGTTGGCTTTCCTTTTGCTGACGAACATGAATTCTTTTTTTTTTTTTATTTTTTTTTTTTTAGGATAAACTCATCCTTATTTTTATATTTATATATAATTTAATAACGTCTAATTCTTTTTTTTCAGACAATACCACGTTAGTATCAAGCTGCTTTCATCTATGAACGATAGTTGACTTATATCTTGCAATGAAAGTTTGCGGAAGTAAGGAAATTAGTGAATTTCAACAAGGGCAAATAATAGGATGGCATCAGTGTGGCAAGTCAAATAGAAAATTGCTAGTTTTTTTCCAGGTTAATCATCAAAGGGTTAATAATATTGTCAAGAAATTTAATGAAAAAGGCAATTGTCTTGGGGGACAATGTTCAGTAAGACCAAGCATCGTGTTTAAGTGAACGAAAAGGACGCTGAATAGGAAGTCATCAGAAAACGTCGTCAGAGCGTCAAAGATGTCGCCAACAGCATGGAGATGTCGTCATATGCGGTAAGAAAGACTCTGAAAGAGCTAGGCTATCAAAGAAGAGTTGCAAGAAAGAAGCCCTTGATTTCAGGGGTTAACAGGAACAGGCGTATGGACTGGGCGAAAGAATTCGAGAGCAAAGATTATGAATTTTGGCAGTCTGTAATTTGGTCAGGTGAAAGTAAATCCTGCCAATATTCGAATTCGAGACAGGCTTATGTTTGGAGAAATCAGAATGAGACTTGGAACACTGAATGTCTGCAGGCGACCGTGTAATATGGGGGGATTGGAGCAATGGTGTGGGGCGCTGTCTGGTTTGGAGAAAATCTGAGCTGATTCTTGTTGACGAGCGGTTGAATGGTCCAAAAAATACTGTCAAATATTAGAGAAAGGACTACTCCCACTATTTGAACCCAATCAGATTGACAAGAATGTCTACCTTTTTCAAGAAGATGGAGCGCCATGTCATACGAGCAAAGTAGCAAAGGCCTGGAAGGAATCGAAAGGAATCAAGTCACTGCCATGGGTAGCCCAAAATCCTGACATGAATCCAATAGAGCACGTTTGGGAGCACCTTGACCGAAAACTTCGAGAGCGTGCAACCAAAATCACGTCAGTGGCAACCCTTAAAGAAACATTGCTAAAGGAGTGGCAAAATATGGATCAGACGATTGTTGATAACTTGATCAAATCCATGAAAAATCGAATACAAGCACTGAAACTAGCAAATGGAGGACCTACTCTATACTAGTTCCAAATACTGTTTATTTATGTTGAGTTGGGATTACGTAATTAAATTTTGAAATTGGATGTAGTTTATTTCTCCTGGCTAAAACATCTAGCTTTATTTTATTGGTCTAATTTCTGTTACAAGCTCTAATCATTAGAATCCTAATTTTAGTTACTTGGATCATTAAGCTGATCATCCGATGGAGTGATACATTTTTTTTATTCCCGATTTCTTTGGCATCATTATTGAAGATATTCAATATTTTAATCTAATATATTATATTTAATTTCTTCTTTCAGTAATTTTATCGGTCCCGAAATCGTCTAAGACTGCCAACAACTCTATCACAATTCTATCTGGTCCTGCCAACTTTTTGTTTATTTGACTTTCAGACATTTCTTTTCAGATTTTAATACTAAAGGTCTTTCCATGCTTTTATCTTAAAAAGTATTCATTTGTTTGCTCCATTTCTAAGTGTTTTTTCTTTTTCTATTATGATATATATCCTTTTTATATTTAGTACATCCTCTTGAATAGAATGTCTTCTATCCTGTGATTTCATTGGTCTCTTTAAAAATGATTCTGTTTATTTTTCATGTTTTTTCTCCTATACATTCCATTGCGGAAAAAAAATTTTGTCTGCATTCAAGGAGGTCATAAAGGTTTAGAAAGGCGCATCTAACGACTGAGTGTCTCAATAAATGTTATCTTGTGCCAGACTAAGATAAGCGTAGTCTAATATCTAAAAATAACTTCTCAGACAAGCGTAAACTCAAATTTATAACAACTTTAAATAGCCACGGAATATTAGACCAGCAACGAACGAAAAAATCAAAGTTCTATATATATTATTATAGATATTTATATAGTATATATATGGCGTTGCCCGGTGATATAATCATAAGAGATAGATCAAGTATCCACCATCATAAAGACTGAAAAATAAAATTGACAAAGATTATTGTTTAAGGTTGACGGACACGCATGTCTTAATTAGTTTTTTTTTTTTTTTTTTTTACGAATTGGTCAAACCCAAACTCAAACAAAAAACATTGTTTTCAATCGTTATGAGTCTATTGATTGAATAGAATTTTATTATAAATAATATTGTCTTGTAAATGGAATTTTTAAAGCATTCTGAATGTTAAAAAAAAAAAAAAAGTGTGCAAGAGAATAAGAAAGTGATTCAAAAAAAAAAAAAATTTTTTGAATTTTTTTTTATCATTGAAAAAAATAGGTAAATTATTACAGAAAAAAAAAACATAACAAACAACCCGATTGAGTTGTCCCCTTTATTTTTCACGATGTCTCTTAAATGTTTTCAAAACTTTAAGTGATGGAAAAACAATTAATAATTTTTCCCATTTTTATTCTGTTAGATAAACCACAATAAAAATTTTATATAGTCCTGTAAAGTTTTGTTGAAATGTTGTTGAAAAAATATAGGAAATCCGATCCAATATATTCTGTTGGAACAACACACACACACACAATCAAACGTTTTATAAATTTGGAAATGAAACAAAACTATCCACAGCATCTGTTATATTTCTGAGATTATTATGTACATTATTTACATTAAGAGGACTATTGTCCTGACTTTATCCATATTTATTAAAGTTTTTTCGGTCCTTCAGTATTGTCTATATTTTAAAGATGACTGATTTATATATTTACATAATTTGGACTATTGTCTAAAATCTTACAGAAATTTATTATCAAGTGTCTTAAGGGTGTTGTACGCTTTGGGACAAGAGGTGGTTGGAATGTCGAATTGACCATTTCGCTCACTGGGGTAGACTGTTCTCTGTTCCGCAAACAAGCATGAGTACAGTGGATGAAGGCGTTAGTAAAGATTTAGTGACAAAATAAAACCTGAGTTTCAATAATCGGTTGTCACCTAACTCCCAGGGGAATTAACAAGGAGATAACTGACATCCATTAAAAATTACACATAAACTAGGAACAGTCCAGACATAGTGTTGCAGGAGCGAAGTTGTAAAGGGTACAGTTGATTTTTGAAGAATGACGATCTTATTGAATAAAAACTTTATTACAAGATATTTCAGAAGTATTTTTGTAATAAATATGGCGACAAAATGAGGACAGATTATCCCGAATAATATAAAAAAATTAACACAATAGGCAAATAACCTTGAAATTTAAAATTTTAATTATCAATCCCCTATATGGCAGCGAATTTAAACAATTTATACACGGATGAAGAGGATTTGAGACAAGAAAGATGGTTACCTAAGAAGGATATTGAGAATACTGGACTCAACATATTAAAGCATGGGACGAATTTTAAGGAAAATGGAAAAAAAAAACAATGACGAAACAGAAAAAAACGAGTTGAAATTTCTAGAATTACATAATGAGGAAAATGGTCTTGGAGAATTTGACACACAGGGCAGAAAGGAAGGCAAAGAGTTAGAGGAAAAAATCGCATAACCTACTTAACGAAGCTTGATGTAAATGGATGGCAGAAGAAGAAGAAAAGAAAAAGAAGAAGAAGAAGAAAAAATAAAAAGAAAGAAAAAGAAAAGAAGAAAGAAACCAAAAAGAAAAAAAATAAAAAGAAGCAAAAAGAAAAAAAAAAAACAAAAGAAGAAGAAAAAGAAGAAGAAAAAACTGAAAGAAAAACGAAGAAAGAAGAAGAAGAAAAGAATTATTTCTAAATTTTAAATTTGTTTATTATCCAAATTTATAAATGAAATTTTGAAGACGCCAAAAGAATTTGTTCAAAAAATTAAAAGATAGGAAGTTTTGGAAAAGTAGAAACTAAAGAAGAAGAAAAAGCAGAAGAAAAAAAAGTCGACAAAGTTTTCATGCCAAAAAGAAGAACAGGAAGAAGTTTTGTTAAATTAAACCGACAATCTAATTTATTATATTTTTATAAAAGAAGAATAAGAAGAAGAAGAAGAAGAAAGAAATTTGAGAAGAAAAGCAAAAGACGTTTTGATCTGAATAATAGACCGAAGAATAAATTATCAGAAGCAGAAGAAGTCATATAAAAAGAAAAGAAGCAGAATTAAAGAATTTAAAAAAAAGAAAGAGAAAGAAGAAGTCCAAAATGCAGTACGGCTTTAGAATAAAGGTGAAGTGAGAAGTTGCAAAAATATCTTCATCTTAAATGATTTCATTTTTGCAAAATGATTATAATTGTTATCGGTAACAAAATGACACTTTTTCTAATCAACAAACTGAGCATACCTAAGTTTTGAATATACGATTTGAAGCAATGAAATGTAGTAAAACAATTATTACTACTTTTGTTCCTCCAATGACTTTTTAATATGTTAACGTGGATTGACATTTCAGTTTCTCATAAAAACTCCTCTTCAGTTTATTATACAAAATCGATTTTCAATACGGGATAAAAATGATCATTGCAGAATCCTATGTATTTGTTTAAAATTCAACAACTTGAATGCTAAAATTTTCAGGCTAATCATGCTAAAACAATTCGAAATGTTATGGGTTTTCGCCGACATTACTTGAGGTTTCTTTTCTACAACATTGTGTCCAAATATTAAATTCCTTTTGGATTCACTTCTTTTATAGTTCAATTTGAACTTCATGAAATTATAACGTGGAAATCGTGGCTTTAAAAAAATTTCTGCTTCTACCTAAAAATGTAGAAAATAATTGACTAATTAATAAAAAAAATGTTTTTAAAATATTGAGTACAAATGATATTAACTTCATAAACAGTAGTCATTGTCATTTTCTTGTTGAAAACGTAACTAATCTGAAATAATTGACAGGGACCCAGTAAAATTACGCACATATATGAACAGACTGAGATAGATAGATAGATAGATAGATAGATAGATAGATAGATAGATAGATAGATACTTTGTCATTTTGATAATTTATATATTTTGAGTATTGAAGAAATTCTTTGCAATAGACAGACAATAACCAAAGAACGACAACGCTAAAGAAAGAATAACAATGATTCCATTGTGACACAAGCCTGATCACAAAGTCAACGATCTGGACAATTTCAAAGAAGAATTCAAACACAAAAATGTAAAAAACAAAAAAACAAAAGAAGAATTGTCAGCTTTAAACGTTCATAAAATGTATAACTGTGATTGTAACATTAAAGGGACCTTTCTTGTTTCTACATAAAAGTCTAGACTATAACAACGGAACTGTACCAGGAAGTGTATTATCAACAGATTTAATATGGGTACGCTCTTAATAGACAAGAATTTTAGTGGACGTTCATCGTATCGAAATGGTCTAAGTTTATGGGATATACTCATTTTAGGTTATTCCCTACAATAACCATAAAAACTTCCCACCCTTACGTCTTATAAATTCACGCCCACCAGATCTCCAGTTTTATTGATATTTTGCAATTATTTTTCGTTTATTATTTCGTTATTTCGTTCGTTTATTATTATTATTCTTATTATTCTTATTCTTCTTCTTATTATTCTTATTGATCTTATTCTTATTCTTCTTCTTATTATTATTATTCTTCTTCTTCTTCTTCTTCTTCTTCTTCTTATTATTATTATTATTATTATTGTCCGTATTTTCTTAATGCTATTATTGACTTCATATTAATCATCATCATCATCAACAACAACAACAACAACATTGTATTTTTTTCTTTCTTCATTTCTTCGGGCCGCCTTTGTTTTCGTTAATTTTTTTTCTCTCCTCGTCCTCATCCTCCCTTCCTCCCCCCTCCACTTCCTCCCCTCCACTTCCTCCCCTCCCTTCCTCCCCTCCTCTTCCCCCACTCCTCTTCTCCTGGCTGCTTTCCCTTTCCATTTTAAACTAATGTCAGCTTCTGCTTCGTTTCCTTTTATTTTTTTTGTTTTTTTCTCGTGATTGGACTACTCCCCCCCACTCTCTTTCTTATCTCACTTAAAACCATCACCCTATTTTCTTTACTCCGCCTCCTTTTTCTGAAACCCAATACTCCCGTTTAATTATTGTCTGTACCTCTTACGCCCTCCTTCCCTCCTCCTCCTTCCCCTCCTCCTCCTTCCCTCCTCCTCCCCTCCCTCCTCCTCCTCCTTCTCCGCTATGTTTTACCTTCTTTCCTCTTTCCCTTATACATCTTTCTTTTCTCGTCGCTTCACACACCCACCCCACTCCGCTTCCTACCTTTCTTTTACTCAACCTTTGTTCAGGCCGACTTCAATGTGGAATTGCAGTTTTTATAGTCCCTAATGAAACCACAATTTACTCATGTATTTTAAGTTTTTCTTTTCCTTTTTTCTTTCTTCATTTATTGAATTACTGGGTTGACTTTTATCTTCCTTTTAATTAGCCACAAATTTTTAACTTCCATCTCCATTCTTTTTATATTTGGAGAAAATGAGTTTTTTTTTTTGTTTGTTTGGTTTTTTTTCTTTTTTTTTTTTTTGATTTTTTTTTATAAAACCTCGACATAAGTTCAGAAATACAAATATATCACCTTCTCAACAGAATCATTTACGGTAGTCAGTTTCCTTCCTTTTATTTTCCGACGGAGAGGGATGATAAATACAAATGAGTATCAACAGAGTAGGGGTCATATTTTCAGCATTCGTTTATTTTACACATATTGATATTTAGTTTTGATGAGGTTTGTCATCATTTATTGCGTTTTTAAACCGTTTCTTTTTTGTAAAAAATGATCAAGAAATTTGTCAGAGCTAAGAATAACTAAGAATATAATTAAATATAACTAAATATATAATTAAATATAATTAAAATGTTTGATTTCGTAATCTTAGTTTAAGACTTTCTGCTGAGAAGAAAATTATCCGGTTGTAGTTATATTGTAGATATATTGTATATAAAATACAATTGTGACTCAAGGCTCGAAAATGGGGGCGAGATATGGGCTGAGGCTGGTCTTATATCCAGCTAATCAGATTCACGACCCATTCACTCAATACAATTTGAACATCCACCAAAAGAACTTATCCATCACCATTCAATCCTCCATATACAACAATACCGCATACTCTCTTTTTACAAAAACACCCCCGTGACAAAAGTTAACGATTATAGAATTCTATATATAAAAATCTGTCGATGATACGAAATAAGGTGTGGGGGGGATGAACCCTAAAACAAACTAAAATATCAAAATAAATACACAAAATAAAAGGATAACTGATGTTAGTTGTACTCGTCATGCCCTCAAAAGAATTAAGAGAAGCTGCTGTATTCTGTCTTTAGACAAAATTCAGTAGTTCTCTCGCTAAGGGAGATGGAAGGATAAAATAAATATGACCATGGGAAAAGAAAAATGCTGACCCAGTCGAGATGAAAAAAAAAACGGTCCGGGGCAAAAAAATAAATAAATAAATAAAACTGGGGAGGTTGGGAATCTTGCCTTGGATCATAACCAAAGAAGTAGTCGGGAACAGAAGAGGAACGACATTTACTCACATTAACTAGGTACACAAAAAGGATCTAGCCTAACCAGGGGAGGGGTCAAAACACCCCGATGTGGCTTAAGGAGACTTAAAAAAGAACATCAAGGCCATCCCCATTCAAGCGAACCAGGCTAGCCACAGTCACCCACCTTTCGCTAAAATCTGTCAAAGCCAATCACTTTCTATCAGTTCTAATCTTATCAAGTCTTTTAAATTCGAGAACGTTCATGAATATTCAAGGCCGAAAATAGGGGTGGTAATGGACTGAGGGGGGTGTCGGCAGGGGGGGTGAACCCTAAAACAAACTAAAATATCAAAATAAATACACAAAATAAAAAGGATAACTAATGTTAGTTGAACTCTTCAAACCCTCAAAAGAATTAAAAAAAGCTGCTGTATTCTGTCTTTAGTCAAAATTCAGTAGCTCTCTCGCTAAGGGAGATGGAAGGATAAAATAAATCCAGTCGTAGTCATTTAAATTTTCTTACTAAATAATTTAACGTCACAGAAATAAATAAAAGCAATTTGATTTAGTTATGTTTTTTTTTTTTTTCGTATGATTCCCTTTTATAGTCTTTTCCTATTTTCTAGTTCTGCAAGTTTATAGAAGGTCATTTTTAATAGATTATTTGTTTTGTCTAATCAACTTTTGACGAAAAAAAAAAATAAAATAAAAATGTATATTTTTACTGATTCTCTCAATAAGACCCTAAGTCAGGTTTACATAAGTTTGAAATTTGTTCGATTTGTTAAAATAATTTGAAGAAGATTCATGAATATAAGTTTTTTAAATGATAAAGAAAATTAATTTATCAATAAATTTTCTTGTCTTTTAATTGAATGTCTGAGACAAGTTATCATTCAGGTATTTTCTTTTTGGCAACATTTTTTGCTAACTTTTTGGGGAGTTTATCCTGGATTCATTTTCCAGAATATATCACACCCGATAATCTTCAAAAGATTGTTCAATTGAATCTTCAAATAATAAAGAACGGGATTTTTGCATTTCTCCATGCCTGTCTCTTTTCGATAAGATGTGACCTCACAATGCTCATCAATCCATTTCAGTAGAAATTTCTTTATGAAAATGTTGAAGTGTCATTATGGCTCTTGATCTCCGTTTCGATTAATGAATTTCACGGTCAGAGGTGAGTTTAGATGCTGGTTCCTGAAACTAAGTATATATCCTTCTTGGGAGTTGTGAGTTCCATCTCTGGATTGGATTAAAGAAGAGAACAACATTTGGCAGATACGAATTTAAAAGACAAAACGTAAAACCCTATAATAGTATAGTTTAACACTAAATGAAATAAAGAGTTCCGTTAGAAAAAAATATCTTGACGTTAACAAATATGACATGAAACCGAATATTAAATAGATTGAAAAGAGATAAAAAAAAAAAAAAACAGGCAAGGATACACGGATGAAAGAGTAAATGGATTTGAGATTTATTGACTACTTATCAATGATTGAACATTTAAAGATGAAATTTTGTTTGAAAATGATGTAGCGGCTACGAGTATTGATGTAGTAAGTTGTAAAAAATTGAAGTTGTCATAAAATGAAAAGAATTTGTGAATGGTGAACACAAAGGATTTCCCTCTTCAGAACATCTAACACTTTTTGTTGTTGATGTATGTTAGCATTTTAACTTTGCTTCTTAATGTATATAGACTATAAATAAACCAGGCTTAAAAAACATTATATATATATTTCTTAAGCTCAGTTTATTTAAGTATAATGACATCTCTCTCTCTCTCTCTCTCTCTCTATCTATATATATATATATATATATATATATATATATATATATATTTTGCGATATAAATAATCTGTAAAAAATGTTATAAAGTTTAATGTACCTAGTTTTAAGTATAGCTAAAATAACTAATGTGATTTCAGGCATTACTGTAAATCAGTTGGCAAATGTTTTCCGTGAACTGCAAAATCGTATTACCCCTTTGTATTGCTAATGATGGAGGACATGTGGAAACTTAAATAAAATTTCAATAAAACCTTAAAAAATATAGATTTACTTCTTTTCTAATCCTTTTTACAAATTATTTCTATCGCAAATACAAATAAAGTTATAAATTTTTTAAAGTGCACACGAACTTTATGGACACCTGTATATATATATATATATATATATATATATATATATATATATATACACAAATTATCTAAAAGGAAAAGGCCAATATAATATATATATATATATATATATATATATATATATATATATATATATATATTGAAAACTATCTTAATTGAATCTTCAAATCTTATCGTTTTAGACAAGGGGGTCAAACAACATTTTTTTCGATTCCTAGGAACCGACAAAAGACATTTGTACATATGATTTGATTTGATTGGAAGATTGAAGGCTTAACATATTTTCTTAAATTATAAATTTTTGAAGAGCCGAATATACAGACATTGGATTGAAAAGGTCTATAAACTACCCTACAGGTTTTGAATTCAGAGTTGTCCTTCTCCTAGAAGAGTTGCCATCCATTTTTATAGAACCCATTTTCTGTCCTGCTATTTACCCATAGCTGATGTAAAGATGATGAATTCAAATTTCTCCCAAAGGTATTAACGTAAGTGAATGTAATGGAAATTGACTGAATTTGGAATAATTGGCTATTTTGATTCCTCAATTTTTGCCTATAAGATATATATATATATATATATATATATATATATATATATATATATGTGTGTGTGTGTGTGTGTGTGTGGTAATTAAAACAAAGCAAATATCTCTTTTAAAATAATTGATTAAATAAATTACAAACATAACAATCATGTATTTTACTCTAAAAATCCTTTCAATTCACGAATATTTTTTCGTATATTACAATTAAATAAAATATTTTATCTTTTTATTTAACAGTGAAAATCATTTTTTATTTCCTTTATAACTATTAGATTTTTCTTTAACAGTTGCACACCTGATGATGATCTCAAAAAAGAGATTTAAAGTTTACAGAAATAAAATGATTTTCCTTTTATATTGCAATTTTTGTCCCATTTGATCAATTTACGCATAAATATTCTTGTTATAAAACATTATATAAAATAAAATTTCAATAAATAATTTGATTTTTAATTATGATGCATATATATATATATATATATGTGTGTAATTTTGTTGTGTGTGTGTGTGTGTGTGTGTGTGTGTGTGTGTGTGTGTGTTTTCTATATATATATATATATATAATATTATAAATTAATTGATTTAAAATATGGATTTTTTATAATATTAATGCTCTGTAAATTTGAGAAGGAAGATTGAGCCCTTAAAAAATTCAAAAATAAAATATCTATAAGAACACCGGATTATATATCTTATTTTGGATTTTCATATTTATATTATATATATATATATATATATATATATATATATATATATATTTCCTTCCATTTTTCCCAACTTTTTAAGACTTTTTTCCATTTTTCTCATTTTTTCTTATCTTTTTAATCCTTCTCTATCTCTCTTCTCCCCTTATTCAGTTATCCATTGGTCCGCTTCAAATAATTTTTCTCTTCTTTTTTTTATTTCAATTTTTTCTTAAAATATTTATCTTCTGTTCTCTTACCGTCGCTACATTAATTTACAAATTTTTCATAAAATCTCCTCCTCCTTCTCCTCCCATTTTCTCGTTCTTATTCCGTCTTTATCACAGTTTCACTCTTATGCCTTTCCATTTTCTCTCTTTCCTCTTCTATGGTATTCTTATACTTCGTTTTTATTTCCTTTTATTGTTCTTCTTCAATTTTCCTTCCTTCCTCTTCCTCTGTTTTTCTTCTTCTTTGCTCGCATTGCACGTTCGATGATCAACATTCCACGCCATTGAACATTGATGATGATGATGATGATGATGATGATGATGAAAAGGGATGATGATGATGATGATGATGATGATGATGATGATGATGATGATAAAAATAATCACAGATCAGAATTTAGCTTTTTTAATTTTTGTAAGACATTGACGTTATGTTCACTGAATTTTTTTTTTTGTGTTTTAACAGTCAACAAGAAAGAAAAAAAGAAAGAAGTTTTTATTTTTTTTAAAAAAATGACATTTATCTTCATCGAAATCAAACAGTAACAACAAAAGAAGTGTTTCGACCAAAATCAATTAAATCACATTCAATTATATTTTTGTTTATATTTTCTTAGATTAAAACGAATTGCAAAAATATCTACAAATCCTCCGAGTCTCATTTTGATTCTATACGTGGGTGAGGAGTCTGTTCGTGTCGACATTTCTTTTTAGCTCAGCCTGAAATTTGCTCCAGGGCCTCGATAATAATTTGATTTAGGAACATCCTCATTGCATTTAGCATTTTTTTAGCAGTTTCCAACGACAGGGCCTTCTGTAGTTTACATGAATTTATTTCAACTTAATTTCAGGAAGATATGAAACTGAATTTCTAGTTCTTTTTTGAGATTTTGATCTAATCATTACACTATATCATGGAAAATTTTTGAAACTTTGTTTTTTTCCTTATTTTTGCATTAGTGTGTTAAAAATTTAACAACAATGAAATAAATATTGCTATTTGTATGTGCCATGAAGGTGTTATATATAAATTGTGTGCATATATATATATATATATAAATATATATATATATTATATATATATTTGGTCGAAACATTAAATATATATTTGTGTAAAATTTATAAGTTTCTTCCAGTATGTGTGATAAAAATGAAATATCGATTTGTTTTTTTATTCTTTTTTTTCTCATTTTTGGTTTTTATTTTTATTTGCATAATTTTATTTTATTTTGATTTTTTGCTGTTCTTTTTTTCTTTTTTTTTTCTTTTCTTTTTCTTTTCTTCTTCTTCTTTTCCTTTATTATTTTATCGATGCTGCAAATCGTTTATTTAGAAATTGCATAAATTTTTAAAAAAAAAGGCCAGGCGGAATCAATTAAAGTTTGGTGTGTGGGGGGTGGGGTTTTAACTGACAAAAAGAAAATATTAAACGCAGAATGTCAGGTTTGGGTGAGGGACTGGTGAGGTTGGTCGAATGTTGTAAAAATTAATACAAGCCCCCTTTTTGCTATGGAGATTTTCTTTTCTGTTTATAGTTCGTTTAATCAGTTTTTAAAGTTTAACCTTTCTCGCCTTCTTCCCTCCCTTCCCTTCCTTTCTTTCTTTCTCCATCACTTCTTCCCTTCTTTCTTTTCTTCCTTCCTTCCTCCCTCCCTTCCTTCTTTCTTTCCTTCCTTGCTTCCTTCCTCCCTTCCTACCTTCTTCCTTCCTTCTTTCTTTCTTTCTTTCTTTTCTTCCTTCCTCCCTTCCTTTCTTCTTTTCCTCCTTCAGAAATTTTCTTCCTTCTTCCTTTCCTTCCTTTCTTCCTTCTTTTTTTTTCCTTCCTTCCTTCCAAATTTTCATTCCTTCCTTCATTTCTTCCTTCCTTCCTTCCTTCCTTTCTTCCTTCCTTCCTTCCTTCCCTCACCTCCTTCCTTCCTTCCTTCCTTCTTTTTTTTTTCCTTCTACCCATCTCTTCCTTCCTTCCTTCCTTTTCCTTTTCTTCCTCCCTTCCTTTCTTGTTTCCCCTCATTTCCTTCCTTCCTTCCTTCCTTCCTTCTTTCCTTCCTTCCACCCATCTCTTCCTTCCTTCCTTCCTTCCTTCCTTCTCTTCCCTCCTTCCTTCCTGCCTGCCTTTCTCCTTTCATCCTCCCTTCATTTCTTCCACCCCCCTCCTTTCTTCCTTCCTTCCTTCCTCTTCCTTCCTTCCTTCCTTCCTTCTTCCTTCCTTCCTTCCTGCCTGCCTTTTCTCCTTTCATCCTTTATTCATTTCTTTTCCCCTCCTTCTTCATTCCTTCCTTCCTTTTCCTTCCTTCCTTCTTTTCTTCCTTCCCTTTTCTCTTCCTTCCTTCCTTCCTTTCCTTCCTTCCTCTTCTTCCTTCCTTCCTTCCTGCCTTTTTCCTTTCCTTATTTCTTCCTTCATTTCTTCCACCCTCCCTTCTTCCTTCTTTCCTTCTTTTTTTCCTTCCTTCCTTCCTTCCTTTCTCCTTTCCTTCCTCCCTTCATTTTTTTCACCTCCATCCCTTCCTATTTTCTTCCTTCCTTTTTTCTTCCTTCTTTTCTTTTCCTTCCTTCCTTCCTTTCTCCTTTCCTTCCTCCCTTCATTTCTTCCACTCTCTCTCTCTCTCTTCCTTCCTTCCTTCCTTCTTTCTTTCGTCCTTCCTTTCTCCGTTCCTTCCTCCCTTCATTTCTTTCACCCTCCCTCCATTCCTTCCTTTCTTCCTTCCTTCTTTCTTTTCTTCCTTCCCTCCTTTCTCCTTTCCTTCCTTCCTATATTTCTTCCACCCGTCCTTCCTTCCTTGCTTCCTTCCTTCCTTCCAGCCATCTCTTCCTTCCTTCCTTCCTTCCTTCCTTCCTTCCTTCCTTCCTTCCTTCCTTCCTTCTTGTTTTTTTTTTTTATTTTTTTTCTTTCTTTTATTTTTTTTTCTTCTCTTTTTTCCCCTTTTTCCTTCTTTCCACTTTTCTTTCTAGCCCTCCCCGTATTCTTTGCTCCTCTTTTCATTTCTTCTGTCTGCTTTAACTTACGTTTTCTTGTCGTTGTGCAAAACCAAATTCAGAACGATTACCAAATGGCTGAGATAGTTTTGTATTCTAACTGAAAACCAGTGATTGGTTTTCCATCCCAGGTAAAAAGCCAGAATTTCGAATCCGGATTTTCAGAGCAATAAATCTCTGTTCACTTTAAAGATTGATGCGTAACATAATCTTCTTATTTCCAAATCAAATAATAATATGGAAAACTGTAAATATTAAATACTCCTTTTCAGTATTTATTTTTAATTGGCCCGATAGCCTCAAAACTGACAAGATCGCTCATGTTTCGAAATATACATGATTGGCTAAGCGTGTATCACGCATGACACATATCTAATTGACTTATAGTGAAGATGCTTCCAATTGAGATAGAATAAAGTGTGAATGCTTCGAAAATTTTAGAAGTACATGAAATTACTGCTAGATCAATTTGAGTAGGTCTCCCTCTTTTGAAAAATCAGGATTCAAAACTCCAGGTTTTACATAGATTGGAATGACAATAGTAGAGACAAAAGACAAATATACAACTCTCTCTGCCAGAAGCCGATCTTCATAGGACAAGAGAGTTTGAAAGACATTTAGCCACTTAAATATATTCATCAGTATGTCAATACTATGCAGTGGCATAGATATAAATTCTGCTCGCGCATGCGTATGTGGTTAAAACGCAGTATGATATAAAAATTCCTTGCAGTGATTTCACTCCTCATAACATTGGTCTTCGTGATGACGTCATACTAAGCATTTATTAGTGCATGTATCAGTCAGGTTTGTAATGATGTTTTCATTTTTCCAGAATAGCCCAGCCGAGTGTTTCGTTTCACAAAGATGAAGATAATCATCATATATACGATACGTAGTGTAAAGCAACCTCAATGGTTCGTTGCTTTCAAATAACCAAATTCTTATCAATTCAAATGCCTATGAAATGATGTAGCACAGTGCTGTCTTTCTCATTCTCCATTTAATGTTAGATGTGGTTTCGTTTGCATTTATGAGTATTTCATGTATATTTTGAGAGGATTGTGTTATTTGCTTACATTTTGTCGTTTAATAATGCTTTGTGTGAATAGTTTGTTTCCAAGGACCTTCTGTTATTCCTATATATATTTGGAGGGTGGGTAATTACGATCTTACTGTAGCTTTGCACATTATACTATTTTATAGGTAGTTATTATTTAGTGGATATTTTCCAATTAGTGGTTGTTGTAAGTTTTTGTGGTGTACTTGTGGTTTTATAATATTGCTGCTGTTGTTTTTATGATTTTTAGCATATCTTCGGAGCAAATGTAACTAAGTTGTAGAATATTTCTGTTGAATATATTGTGCAGTTTGTTTGATCTTGGGAAGCGTTTGTCGATGAGTTTGAAGAATATATTTTCTATATTAGTTTTTATGCAAACATTTGCTCTAATTTATCAGCCTTCGTAATTATCACGACCTTATTCAAGACACATTACAAAACCTCGCATAATATTGAACACAAATTTCTAACATAAGCAAAACCTATTGATAAACTGAATCAGTTTAGTACTAATGAACATTAGTTGTGCACGTATTACTGTTGAAAAGTACATTCAAAGCACGTAGTTTGTTTCCAAGGATCTTCTGTTTTTCCTATATATATTCATTACGATCTTACTAAAGCTTTGTACATTATACTATTTTATAGGCCGTTCCTATTTAGTGGGCATTCGTACTTTGTTTTTCCAATTACAGGTGGGTGTTGTAGGTGTTTGTGGTGTACTTGTGGTTTTCTTTTCCCGAATAGCCCATCCGAGTGTTTCGTTTCACAAAAATGAAGATAATCATCATATATACGCCGCGTTGTGTAAGATAACTTCAATGGCTCACTGTTTTCAAACAACCAAATTCTTATCGATTCAAACGCCTATCCTTTCGTGTTATTTCAATTTCTCCCATTTACGACAGAAATTTTATCTATCCTCCGATGGTGTTGTTAAAAGTAACTTAATTAATGACGTATCTTATGAAGATATAGACGAAGTAAGTTTATGTTAGTACTTTTTATAAAGGCTGCGTTCGTTTTCTATGGTTATGGTTAATTTCCAAGTGTAGCTTAGATGTGGCGCAAGGCCGAAGGTAGGGGCGCCCAGTGAGGATCGAACTCACTATTCAGTCGTAATTGTTCTAGCGAGACAAGCTTGTTAACCATTATACCGCCTCGAGGTGGCCCTTTCTGTGGTTATGTCTACTTATTATGGCTTTAGCTTTAAGTAATGTTCATAATCCAGACTGGGTTTTGAAGCACTTTTGCTCTTATAGTTGTTGAGATTTTTGCTGGATAAAATTTCAATTTCCTTTTTGTTTTTTATGTTAGTCAATATTAGAGTAGAGACGGCAGTTTAGTCCTAAGTTAAGGAATTCCTTTTCTTGCTCGGTAAGTTAGTGGTTAGAGAGATTAATGGAATTGTTTGTAAGATATATATGCAAAGAAATGGGTTTTGGAAAGATGTAGAATAGGATCTGTCATGGGTCCTTACCTATAACTACAGAATGAACTCTTCCTAACACTATGTATACTACGCCTCTCAAGAGAGAGGGTCGAAGCGAGCCGAGCTTCTCGGCTTGACGATCGAACTCTCTGCCTCTGAGCAGAGAGGAACCCGGACGAGGCTCCGCCGAAGGGCAGAGTCTCGTTCGGGGAGGTTGACCAACCCGATCCCGTTTATACGGGTTCTACGGGCATTTTTTGGCCGAGCCTAAGGGCTCGAGAAACCTACGTTAAACTCGTGCCACATGCAACCCTCGTGGCGGGGTGTCTAGATACCGAAACGAGTCGAGCTTCACACGTAAAACTCGGCCTTATGCCACATCTTTCCCTCGTGGGGGGTGGCAAGTAAATATCGAATCGAGTCGAGCCGATAGTAGTTCACTCCAAACAAGACTGACAGTCATGCTAACACCTTCCACATCTTGTATTATTATTTCGTGTAATATACCTTCGTTATTTCTACTCTTGTGTTCGTGTTGTTCTTCCTTGGTCTTAACATGGACCATAACAGTATTCTAACAAAAAAAAATAGAGATAATGAGACAAAGTGGAAAACTATTTACATACAACACGTTTAATATATTATCATAATGTAATATATTAATACATTATCTGATATTATCAGATACTACGGTCAGTAAGTAGTTCTTTGTATTGAAGCCGTTAAGATCTGGATTTGAAATGAACCCATTCCGAGTATTTCTCTTTTTATTTCTCATTGTGTCGCTCTATTGCTTTTGAGATGTTGATCGTTAATATTCTGTATGAGCCTGGTCTTAGGTTGCCAGCGGAGAAACGTGAAATTGTAGAGGACCGTGTGGGTTTGAGTGTTGTTAAATTAGGAACACGCGCTTTTTGTTCCTCCTAGAAGAAGGTCCAACTACAAGAACAATCCCGGACTCAAGTTGAATCCAACTGAAGATGTAAAGAAGACAAACAAGACCGGTATATATATGTAAAAAAATATAAATATTAAACAACAAATTCACAAGTGACAAAGACATTAACATTTGTGTTTAATGGTGTCTTCCCATAAGTGGGCAAAAACGTTGAATTCTACGAGAGATTACATTTTTAAACGTGTCCGCTGAAATGCAAACTAGAAAAGAGAACGAGGCAATAAATTGCCCAGTATTCATAGTGTAGGGAGAGCGACCCCTAGTGAACAATTAAGGAATTAAAGAGGAGCTAACTCCGACAAAATAAGTAAGCTTTTAATACAATTCTTCTTAGTGAATTCTTTTCTCTCCTGATCAAACTGGCATTTATTAGATCGAGATCCTTCTCAGACATATTACAATGAACTCCCATTGTGTTAACAGTTTTGTTATGCACTAGGTCCTGATCTGGCATCTAGTCTACAATCGCTATGCCACAGACATGCCGTGGCCTCCCTCTGTCTCTTCTACAAATATTTTCATGGCAACTGTTCCGACGAGCTACTTTCGATGGTTCCCAGACTATATGAATTTAAACGAGCTACCCGGCTGGCATCTCGGTTCCACCCTTTCACTGTCAAAATGGTTAAATGTAACCGTCTATTCTTTTCAAACAGCTTCTTCTCCCGCACTTCCCGTCTATGGGACTGCCTTCCCCTTACGTGCTTCCCCGATGACTATAATCTTCAAATATTCAAGTGTAATGTCAATCGACATCTGACACCCTGAGCTTGTTCCCCGTCCTTCTCTGTATCCTTCCCTCAAACACGCCTCTTTACTCTTGTTCTCAATCTCCTGTAGCCCCTGGCTTGCTAGTGGCACTCCCGATTTGACTGGGGTGAATTGCCTTTAAAAAATGTATATCCCAGCGATGTTATTATAGTCATTTTTTTTTTCTTTTTTAGATTTCTCGATGTTATATGTCACAGATGGCATTTTGATCAATTTATTTTGTATATTTTTGGTATATGTTTTGTATTTATATCAAGGTTAAATAAGTTATTTTTGATGGTGGCTGTTATGGAGTTAGTGGGTAGAATTATATGCCTAATTTTGCCAGCCAGGATTATTGGGGTTATTGTTATCTGCGGAAATGCTGAAAAGATTTCAGATCGAACAAGAAGCCTTTCACCATAAAATTCTAGTGTTTGGTAATTTGATATAATTTTGGGAAATACTTTGAGTATAGAACTTTATACCACCCCGTCGTTTATAACTATTTATACTGACATATCAATATCTACCAATAGATAGATAGATAGATAGATAGAAAATCGTAGTTACTTTGGAATGTATAAGGGAGAGAATGAGAAGATACAGGTAAAGGTAGTAAGAGAGCAGAGGTATGTGACAATGGATAATCTTAGAAAAGATAAGGGAGAGAATTACAGGTAAATGGTAGTAGAAGAGCAGAGGCATGTGACAATGGATAATCTTAGAAAGGTAAGGAGAGAATGAGAAGATAAAGAAAGGTAAAGAGTCAAAAAAAAAAATAGAAGCCTGCGATAATGGAAAATATTATTTTCAATCCACACTGAATTTATAATGATAAATTATATTATTTTCATGTTCACATTAAATTCATTGTGTTTCTTGTTACGCTCGGACAAGACTCCTAAAATTTCCATCACTGTCCACAGTCCTCCTGACAACCCCATATTTCTGTGGTCTGAACAGACTTGACACTTTCTCGAAATTTTTGTCCGCTGACTCCTTGAGACGCGATTTCCAGTAAATAAATCATTATTAGCACGACTCTAATTTTTATACTTCAAAAGTATTTCACTTGTCGAGTAAGGTCCTTGTCTGATTATCTCTTTAATTCTATTTATTTTCACCAAATGGTCTACTCAGACTAAGACGAAAACACACTGATAGAATATCTTTCCCTTTTATAATGTTTTTTTTTTATTAGTTTCCAGAAGTAGTTTGTGGTTTAATTGGAAATCAAGTGATGGAAAGTTTCCCCATCCCGCATTTTCTAACGTTTTCTTGCTGTTTCTAGTATTGTTGTCGTTTGGATAGCTTCGTTTCCAAATTTCCCAAGTTGTATTGTTTTTGCAAAATTCATTGGAGCCATACAAAGTTCTTTCAGTTCCCTATCAAGTATCAAATAATAATTTTGCAGTTTTCAGCCACGTTCTTTCAACTTAATTCTGCAGTGTCTTGCAATGGCTGCTTGTACGATTTGACAGCTTTTCTTGTTGCCGTTTTCGATGCGTCAATCTCGTAACTTGCATTTGGTCGTACATTTGAATATGACTTTTCTTTTCGCTAGGGCAGTTTTTGGTTTAGGCATATACCATTGATTGCATATTCAAATGCCAGCTGTTTGCGCAATTCTCAGTAGATCACCTTTCCAAGCCTATCATGTCGATTTTTGTTGCCCTTTTCGGATAATTTGCCGCGTTTATTTATATTGACTATTTCATCTCTGATATGATATTCACTATTTTGATGCGTCCTGTCTATTCAGTCAGTCAGTTGTGTGTTATGCGTGATACACGATTAGGCGATCATGTATCTTTCGATACTTGACTGACGAGGCAGATTTTTTTTTTCCCGCTCTAAGTTGCCATTTCTTTCTGCGGTAAGTTGCCATCCAAGGTTTAACGGACATTCTTTGTAAAACCCGGTCTGTCCTGCTATTTATAATTACCATATTTATCTTTATAAATATAAAAAATAAGAAAAGAATATATAAATAATCAGTTAGTCAGTTATGTACCATATGAGATACACGCTTAGGCGATCATGTATCTTTCGATACATGACTGACGAGACAGATTTTTTTTCCCGCAGTAGGTTGCCATTTCTTTCTGCGGTAGACCAGTTGCCATCCAAGGCTACAGAGCCCGGTCTGTCCTGCTATTTACCCATAGATGAGAGGATAAGAAGATTCATACCTTATCCCAAGGGTATTAGCACGTAAGTTAATATAATGGATTCGACTGCAATTCGCTATTATAGAATTAATAAACCGTATTCTGTCTCCCAAACCTCACACAGGTATCTTCACGATTTTGCAAACTGCGATCAGTAAATTGTCGTCATTCTATATTTTTAATTTCGCGCATGCGCGTTGTTTGTTCTTTATTTTGTCAATTGCACAGTATAGTAGAGGCAATTGGGCACCGTCTTTGAGAAAAAAGACCACCATGACGCAATTTACCCCTCCAGAAAATTGAAAACTGCATCCTGTACTGCTTGGCATTCGCGCCAGAAGCTCCAATACGAACATTTCAGAGTGTTTGGTGTCAATCTGAGGACAGATGGCTGATCCTTCTGATAAGAAATGAACTCCCGTAGTTTTTGGTGAGGGCCTCAAACTCAACAAGGAGGTCTACATCAAGTGCTCTGAGGAGGTAGTGCCGCCATGGCTCAAGTGAGTGACTGCTGAAAGACCCCATGTCTTGCAACAGGACTCTGCACCATGCCACACAAGCAACAATTTCTGCGGTAACATCATCCCTTAAATCTGGCCACCTAACTCCCCAGACTGCAACCCCCTTGATTATTATGTGTGGGGCGTAGTTGATCAAGAGACCAACAAAACTTCTTGTAACACAAAAGATGAACTGAAGGCAAGGATTATGGCAGCATTCACGAACTTAAACAAGATGGTCCAGAAGAATTGCAGAAGATTCTGAAATAGTCTGGAGGCCATGGTCGAAGCAAATGGCAATTTTATTGAATGAATTTACTCTTTAGTATTCCAAGATATTTTTGTGTAATTTTGTTAAATATAGCTGTTAAAATGAGGTCAGTGTTATTTTCATTTTTGCGTAATTTCGACACACTCTTTATATAATTTTTTCTTACACAAAAATTAGAAAGTAAATATAGAATAAATAGATGGATTACACTATGAGAGATAAGATCAAAAGTCCGCAATTAAAACTGAGGAACTTAAAGAAAATTTACTTGAAAAAAAGGTCATATGGTGATATTGTTAGCGTAACTTGGATGTGGCACAAGTCCGAAAAAGGCACTATCTCGCATTTTACATATCTGTAGAAATACAAAAGAAAATATTTCAAACAAACAGGAAGTGATGTAATTATAGATATGAACATGCGCACTGAGTAGTAAATGGAGCCATTTTAATGTAATGCTTTTTTATAATCTTTATCGGATTTCACATTTTGTATTTGCTGCACATTCTCTTTCGATAAACTTGGGCGCATTGTTATAAAAAAAAATGTAAGTATACACGCGTAGTTTTTATCTATGGAATTTTTAAAATTGATATATCATTTCGTTGTTTGTTTAAGACATTTAAAGGTAAATATACAAAGAGCTAATGTTGAACTACGCGTCATTACCAATTTTTTCTACAATTATAATTAATGTTTGGAGTAATTTTAGAGTAAAGAATGTAGTATATCACTTTATTGCGACTTCATAGCTGTGGACAATTCTATAAAATTTCTTTGACCAATGTTAGAGTTCAAAACTGGAAGAAACAAAATTGGTTTTGAAAAAAAATTTTGTTTAACGATTCTACATTAAATTCTTTTTTTTTTTTTTTTTTGGTATGATTTACATAAATTCTACAATTTTTGGTATGATTTACATAAATTCTACAATTGCTAAAAATATCGACACTGGGGAGGTGAAACTATGCGTTCGCTGTTTTGTTTTTCTCAACAAATTTGAATTTTTTTTTTTTTAAATGAAGCTGGTATTGCAACAAATAGTAAATTTTCTGGTGCTTGGCAAAAAAAAAAGAGAACTTGCAAATTTAAAGCTGTTGTTTTATTGGAATTTGTTATAAAATTTTCGTTCAGTATGTATTTCTGCTTGAAACCGTAATGCTGGAGTCGTTACGGATTTTAATTCGTTTTGCTAATGATAAATTCCTCCCCTTAGTCACAAATAACCGATTCACCGAAAAATGAATAGATTTGTCATTTTTTTCATATTAAGGGCATGAAATCAAAAACCGAATGAAATAAGAATATTTAAATATTTCTAATTGCTTTAAAATTTACTTTATTACAAAATTAAACGGTAAAGATTCAGATCATCAAATCAGTGCAGGTGAGATCAGAGGAAAATCTGAATATATCATGCGTATTTTTATGCACTTAGAATGACTATGATCTTTATGTCTTCCAGAAAATGTCTTTTTTTTTTTTTTTTTAAGTGGGTGGGGGGTCACTAGGAAACAGGTATTTTATTGAATGATATATGATGCATGATTCTAGGTAATTTGAGTGCGCTGAAAACATATTTCAACTCTATCAGGTCCTGGTTTTTGTCAAAAGCCTTTGTGCCTTTTTCCAGATTTTTCAAATTAGGACGAAATAATTAAGTCGTGCGTTAATTCTTTTTCAAGTTTCATGAATACAAGCAGTATACGACTTTATTTACTACAGTAAAATTACATTATAACAATAGAAATGGCATTAAAAAAAAAAGAAGACATATGAAGCTTTCATTGTGTCAAAAATTTTCATTTACAAGACTTCTCTCTCTCGTTCATGTAACGGCATTCACCCGAGGTGAGTTGAGCTGGCTCCAATGTTGGAGTTTCATGGGAATTTTGGAATTCACAAGCGGTCCCCAACCCGCATGTATAGCACATGAGATGTTTTGATTATAGTGGTGAAGGTTTCGTGCAGGACCATCCACACTTTTTGAAGGGCCGATTACAGTGACCTGGTGCACTATGTGCCACAAGGTCCCCAAAGATCCTCCGCAGGTTTTGAATTCAGAGTTTTCCTTCTCCTAGACCAGTTGCCATCCAAGGCTACAGAACCCAGTCTGTCCTGCTATTTTACCCATAGCTGGAGGGAGAGTAAGAGGATTCATACCTTTCCCAAGGGTATTTAACACGTAAGTGAATGTAATGGATTCGACTGGAATTTGAACTCGGCTCTCCGATTCCTCAATCCAAGCCGCTATCCATTACTCCACCGTGCCTCCTATTTACAAGACTTCCAAGCGTATTTGTTTGCTGTTGGCGGGTATCAGCAGTTAATCAGGACGAAATGAGGAACATTGTTATAATGTTATTAAATTTGATGTATAATTGATAGATAATCGACCTGTAACCAAAATTCAATCAGGCGTTGTGGAAATCAGAGGAAGGATTATATCAGAAAAGTGTTTAGCACGTTTTTCCCCCTTTGTGAACTGAATTAATATTTTTTTACAATTCTTCCTCGAGAATAATAATTATTGTCCGTTATCAAATAATACTTAACTTTTCTATATTTATGTCATTAAATTTGATAGAATCTAAATTTTATTACTTAATAAAAAAAATGTTAATTCCACTTGGTTAGCTGATATTTTTAACATTCTAAAACTGAATACTTATCAGAATTCAAATGGTTGAAGTTCTAAAACGAAGTATTATTCGAAGGAGTGACGTCAACATTTTTTTTGTCTCAGTCGCTACGTTCTCTGTCTTTCATTGTGTAATGTTCTTATCCGTATTTGGTTTATCTTCAATTTCCCTGAGAGATCCTTTGTAAATGAATAAGCTCTGTCTTTTGGCTAAGATGGCTGCATACTTCCTACTGGCATCAATGGTCGGTTTTCGCGCCTAAATAAAAGTAAGGATTTATAACGCTTATATTTTTTAAACTAAAACCCTTTCTACCTAAAGGATTAGCACATGTTAATCTATTCGCTAGCTTTTTGTGTTATACTAGACAAAGATTAGCTAATCCATTTAGCGTGACACTAGCAACTACATTCTTTGATTTCGGAACTAGTATAGATAATTATTTGTTATTGATAAGAATATTACATACGTACCTCTGTTTTTTTTTTTTTGTTTTTTTTCGCGAAAATACATAGCATGACAAGAACGGTCTGAAAATTAACGAAAAAAAAACTTTTTCATGATAAAAGTATATTTCATTATTGAGAAGAAACACTAAAGTATTTTTTGAGTAATTTTTGAAATTTTTTACTCATTCTTAGCATGTCCGAAATTTTAGTTAAAAAAACTTGTTTACAAAATAACGAAAAAAAGCTCGATATCAGCCATATTTAAAAAATTTTTAAAAATAAGTTAAATACTTCGTTTAAAATTCCTTTAAAAATTAATTATACGTATTTCAAAATTTATTCGAAGAAATTTAGAAAATTTGAAGTTTATTTAAAATATTTTGAAAGAAACTTTTACTTACTTTCTTCGTAGAAAAATGTTTTTTAAGATAAGAGAGCCGATCTCAACATCGCCGAAATTGACAAGTGCTGAGTGATGACTTCTATAAATTATTGACAGCTGACGTGAGATTCGAGTTCTCATACGGAAGGACAGAATGGACATATCGTTTTTTTTTTGTTTTGTTTTTTTTAAGCGGATCTACTTAAGTAGTACTTTGTACTATTTAAAGTAAAAAAACTTTCGCCATTACAATTTTTTTTTTTAAAGTACTGTACCATAAGTTTGTTGATGGTATCTGGAGAAATTATAAATACTATTAAAAAAAATTAAGATACAAGTGCTGCACTGCTGTTTGAGGGCCCATATAGACCCCTCTAAAGTCAATTCAGATTTGCTATTATAAAAAAATTTCTATCCCCAGTAAAAATAATCAAACATAGTAAAAGTCATTTTGTCACAGCCTATATTCTCGGAAAAAATGAATAAATGGATTCTTATATTTTTATTATTACATGTACAATTGTATATTTATTGCTAATTATTCGTATTGGCAAGAATGGATAACACAGCATTGCATTTCAAAAGGTTTTTTTTCTGAACTGCATTCTTTTTTATCTGTCTATATTTCTGAGATGAGGTATTATGTATTTCTACGACATTATTCGGACTATTGTCCTCTTTCTTTGCCGCCATATTTTTTAAACGTTTCGGCCGTTGTACGCTCGAACCTTCTTCAGGTGGTTCAAAGTCAAAACAACTCTTTATTTTCGTCAAAATCAAAATAATAAGGTTCAAACATTTCGACCAAAACCATGTAGGACAATAGTCATTGACAATGCTAAATAGTGTACATATGACAGTCATCTCAGAAATATAGGCAGATACTGAAGGGCTGAAGCGATGTAATAAATATGGCGACAAAGATGAGGACAGTAGTCCGAATGATGTAAATAGTGTGCATTCTTTGTAATTCAAGCAAGAACCAGCCTTACCACAGGGAAAAAACGCTTCTATGTCAAAGAGGTTGTCATATTCTTTGATCTGTAGTTGCTACGATAAGCACTCTCAGATGAAAACAAAACAAAACACCGCTAAGCTAACTACTAAAAATACTATAACATTTACTTTTCTGTTCTATCGTAGGTTTGATATTATTTAGTATCTCCCAATCGATAGTAAGGATTGACAATACACGTTCTATCTTTTCTCAAACTTGGTTTCTAAACAATTGATGAGAATTCCCATTGTCTGCCATTTAAGAAAATCGTTTTTCTAAATCGTTTTTTTTTTAACTTTATCTCGCCATGTTTTTAAGTTTGTTTGTTTTTATCTTTAATGATTATTTTAAAAATAATCTCAAACTAAATGCCAAACACGGTAAAATCATTTTTTCACAAATAAATTTGTCTGGGGTAAATTAATTTTTCGTTGTTTTTGTTTTTTTTTTTTGTTGTTTTTTTTAATGATGTAAAATAAGTTAAAAAGGGAAAATGAAGAGAAAGCGGAAGTCTCCACCCTTAAGCCACTCCATGATTTAAATCTTAAAGATTACGGAAGCCATTAGGAAAAATTAAGAATATAAAACAAACAAAATATAGTGCTCCCTTCCCTTTTCTCTTAATTCTCAAATTCGTGCCCAGAATATGTCTATGCGCCCCTGCCATCTAAAATCGAACCCAGTGACCCTACCTTATCAATTTAAGCTTAATTTCACCTCCCCCTAGAAACTATGAAACGTCATCATCATTGTTGTTGTTGGCAGTACGAGCGTAGCGTTTGTGATAATCGAACTTTTTTTTTTTTTTTTTTTAATATTTTAAATTGCCTTTGTTTAAACTTCAATCGGTGACGTCACATCCGTCGTGTGCATATGAGAGAGAGAGAGTTGTTGCTTTTATTTATTTTATGACTACAGTTGAAGTTGATAAGAGGAGTGGATTCGGTAGTCGAATGGAGTACAAATCATGAAACAAATGATCTTAATGAAATTTAAAATCTTTAGCCATAACTTTTTTGTTCAGTGATTTTTTTTTTAATCTTGACGTAAGCTTTCTATTGTGTTTGGCAACAATTTGAGTTATTTACATTATTTACATTCTATTTTTCTCATCTTTTGATGTTGTTATCAAAACGTTTCGACCATCATCAGGTGTATGTCGATGAAGCCTAGTGAACACAACGACCAAAACGTTGTAATAAGAACAAGATGAGAACAATAGTCCCAATGTAAATCGTCTAAACAACGATAACTCATCATCCCAGAGATTCAGAAGAAGTTGATCAGGTGATAAGAACAACAATGATGAGGACAAGGGAATTAAATGTCTTTTTTTTTTTTTCTTTTTTAAATATTTTTAATAAGCCACTATTTCCAAAAACCTTCGCGTGAAATTAATTTTCGTTTCTCAATCCAAAATTTGCGTATTCAAGTTCAAAAAATGAGATCCGCCTTCTGGTGCTTTGTTCTAGTTTCTCTCTCGAAATTACTATTGACATTTTTCGCAATGTCATTTCTGAAAGAACTAGATATATGGGGCGCATAATACAGTGACTTCGACCCTTACTGAGTGCTTTGTTTGCTCTTGCACACATAAGAACCCCTGCTCTGGATCAATAGTTGTTTTTTGGGTTTTTTTTTTTAATGGGACACCGGTTAATAGGAGCGTTCGTCTTTTTTTTTAATGGGACACCGGTTAATAGGAGCGTTCGTCTTTTTTTTTTTTTTTTTTTTTTTGACAAATCTTTTGGCAAAAAAAAACAAACAAATATTAATATCCCTGCTGACTCACTCACCACTTAGTATATATCAGTTTGGCAGCATTTGAGACGATTTTAGAGTGATATATTTATAAAATTTTATATATATATAAAGAAAATTGTTATTCTGGAGCAAACCACAAATAAAATAAAAACTCGAAAAGACAAGTCAGTGAAAAAGAACAGACACCAAGAAAAGTCAAAACCATTTTGTTCATTAGACTTTTAAATAAGAATATTGGGGAAAATGATGAGAATAATGATGTGAGCGAATGGCTAACTAGAAAGTAATGAGCTTTGTAAAACATTACGACGTTGATTTTATGCAAGAAGGTAATGAAGCCAGTCCGTTAGCTTCTTACCTGAGCTGATTGTAGTCATATGTATTTTCTTAAAAGTTTAATGTACGTGTGCTGTCAAAAATGAATGCAATTATTAGAAAAATTTTGAGCTTGATGCAAAGAAACAAGTCTTGAAACAATGTATCGAGATTCATTAAATAGACAAAGAATTCACAACTAAAATAGAGATTAATGAAACGTTCCCTTTATATATTTTTTAGGCACTCAAGGATATCTAAGATTCATTGATTACTCTTGGTATTATATAAAGCTCTTTTTGCTCAATATCTTTTCATGTTTAAAACTTTTGTGTTTAATATAATAGTGAAATAGAAATATGAAAAAAAAGCCTATTTCAAAACCAAGCTAAACCAATATGATCACTTAATAGACAAATGTATCTGAGTGCCTCACGTAAAAGGCTTGAACAAATAAGACTATTATCTAAGAAACGTAGGAATAATGGAACTGATTAATTAAACTGTTCGTTTTGTTCGGGATCCAATTTTGTCTAAATGTAGATAAATATATTATTTGTATAAAACAGTAGTTCTCAACCTTTTTTTTTTTACCCATGGACCCCTTTTCCCTTTTTTTTTTTTACCCATGGACCCTTTTCCCTTTTTTTTTTACCCATGGACCCCTTTTCCCTTTTTTTTCCCATGGACGCCTTTTTCTTGTTTTTACCCATGGACTGTTATTCCTTTTTCTTTTTTTTTTTTTTTCCCATGGACCCTTTTTTTCTTTTTTACCCATGGAATTTTTTTCTTCCCATGGACCCTTATTTTTTTCTTTGAACCCATGGACCCCTTTTTTTTTTTTTTTTTTTTTTTTTTTTCCCATGGACCCCTTTTTCTTTTTACCCATGGACCCTTTTTTCTTCCCATGGACCCCTTTTTCTTTTTACCCATGGACCCCTTTTTTTTTTTTTTTTTTTTTTTTTTTTACCCATGGACCTCTTTTACTTCATTTTTCTCTTGGTGTACCCTTAATAACTATTTGACATAAGACAGAATAATTTTAATAAAATACTCTATTTTTCACTAATAAAAATTTTGAGGTTTTAAATAATCAAAGAAATATTATATAATTAAGCCTTATTTTTAAATGAAAACTAATTTAATGCAAATTAATTATTCTACAACAACAATAATAATTTTTATTGACCAATATTTTGCATTACAATGTTTCTTCCATGTTGAAGCCCATGTGGAGTAGACCTCTTCAGGCAATTGAATTCACTGCAGCATTTATTTATGCACACTGGTTAAAAATTTTAATAAACCAATTTAATTTAAATGTGTGATTAGAAAAAAAAAAAGAAAGGCATATTTATTCAATGAGTTTCTTTATATCTGATATGAAATTTAATTTTTAAAAGCTAAAATTCAGTGGAGGTACTTATATAAAAGAAATAAAGAATCACGAAATTAAAAAAAAAGCATAGCTTGATGAAACAGACGCCAACCTAGCCGAAAACAAAATTTTATCATCTAAATGTTTGTTATTAAGAAGAAAGACCAAAGTTTTTTTTTAATTATTTTTAAAATGTTTTCCTTCTTTTTAGAACATTATAAATTTTGATTTAAAAAAAAAAACCCAAAAAAACCTTGCTTCTCTATGCATCACCGGAACTAGTAAAATAACAGAGACAATTTTTAGCACGTTTTTTTGGTATGACACACATTAATTTGGAAAATCTTGCAAAAATAAAAATAATTGTCGGATGTTAATGAAACATGATCGAAATTATTATAAATATGTTTTGTTTTTTTTTGTTTGTTTTTTTTTTTTTTTTTTTTTTTGTTTTTTTTTTTTTTGTTTGTTTTTTTTTTTTTTTTTGTTGTTTGTTTTTTTTTTTGTTTGTTTTTTTTTTTTTTTTTTTTTTTTTTTTTTTTTTTTTTTTTTTTTTTTTTTTTTTGTTTTTTTTTTTTTCAATTTTTGTTTGTTTGTTTTTTGTTTTTTTTTTTTTTTTTTTTTTTTTTGTTTTTTTTTTTTTTTTTTTTTTTTTTTTTTTTTTTTTTTTTTTTTTTTTTTTTTTTTTTTTTTTTTAATTTTTTTTATTTTGTTTTTGTTGTTGTTTTTTTATCAAATTCATAAGAAATATTTTTTTATGTTTATTACCCCCAATAACTTTACGAAAACGTTAGAAATTCGATCGCGTCGGGTTTAGTGATATTTTTTTGTTATTTAAATAAAAGGGTAAAGAATTTTCAGAAACTTAAATGTAAATTATTTCATTTTTCTCCTTCCGTAGAACAAATTAGCCTCACGGAATCCGTCAATATGTCATTTATCATCTGTCAAGAGTCGCGAAAATTTATGACCTGCTGTTTTATTTTCAAATTACATCTTTTCAGAAGCAAACTTGGTTCAATATATTTTAAATAAACATAATTTCTGATTTTCTTAAAATAAGTTTTGAAAAAATGTTAATTGATATTTAAAAAGAAAAGAAAAGTGAGATTTCCAGTTTTTTTATAAAATAAAAAAAATAGTCAATTTTGCTGATTAAAAAAAAAAATTTTTTTTAACGAATTTTTCGGATGTGCTAGGAACGATTAAAAATTTTTAAAAATACTAAAAATACTTTGATCTTTCCTCTTAAAAAATAACATTTAGACGATAAAATTTCATTTTCTTCAAGTTAAACGTCTTTTTCATCATTATATTTTTTTTTTAGCAGCGATCTCGTGGAGGTATATATATATATATAATATATATATATTTATCAATATAGTATAAATATATTAGAAATTTAAATTTTAATGTTTAAAACTATTCTAAGTCTTCTTTCTTCATGGTCCACCAAAATATAAAATTGGACTTCGGATGAGAACCCCTCGTATAGATTATTAGAACTACTAAGATAAAAAATAACTCCACAAATTTATTTGTTAAGTAAAATTTTTTCCCTTTCCTTTTTAGATGGGTCAAAAAACCTATAAATATTGGAAATATTGATACAGTATAATAGAATTGTCGGGATATGGAGAAAATATGTATTATATTAGGGTTTGTTCTATTTTATATAGATTAACACAACTCTAATTTGGGACCAGAGAAAATCTCTTATATATTACATATTTAAATAATTATAGTTATATGATTATACAACGTATTAATATTCAAATAAGAATTTAAGAATTGCTATCGTTCTGTTTGTTGCTAGATATTTAAAAAATGTGAAGATTATTTGTCTAAAACTTTTCGATCTTAATAGTTTCTTTTTTAACTGATTAAACTTTATCTTATTTTTTTTTTTTTTTTTTTATCATATTTACTTTTACTAAAAAAAAAACAAATACGTGGATTGTAAATAGGTTACTTCACATGACCAGAACAGCTGCCTAATTAGGCCAAATTGCTCTATTCTCGTGTACCAATTAACTAGAATCCACTTTCGCTATTGTTCTTTAATACAGATTTAACACAAAAATATGGGGTTAATTTTTTTGGATACCGAGGTTTTAGAGAATAACGTGCTAGGTAGTTTATTTTTAACGAATGGAGAGTAAGCAGGAAGGAACGCGTAAGTTTGGGTTGATTAGAAAATGAGATTGCCTGAAAAGCTTGCTTCAAGGAATATACAAATTTCTTTGATTCAATCTGCTTTAAAAACGCCTATTTTTCTTTTAAATGATACAAATTTGACCGAATAGAAACACTTTCTTTTTAATATTGGAACGTTATAAAAAAAACTTTCACACCAAAAAAAAAAAACATGCCATGCCCCAAAATTTCGGGGTGGGGGAGCAAGTTTTAAGCCCACGTTCATTTGACTGCAAAACATTCATTTTAAAACCCACCACCTAATGTAGTTTCAGCCAAACTAGTTTTGTCTTTGGTGTTAATAAAATTTATGTGAAATGCTGAATAGGAAAAAAAATTTTGCAATCAGATTAACTTATTCTCACGAGTTCTGAAAGCTTTCAAAAAACAAATTAATTCGGATGTTCATCGTGTCAAATTTTTTTTATAAGACGCCTTCTAATACAAATTTTTGTCTGATAAAGAATAAAATATGCACAAATGTCTCCTATAATCATTTAAAAACACTTTAAATTAATTCACCAAAATGTGAATACTCAAAACATTCCATAAACTTTGGTTTCCTATGTTGACTGAAATAATTGTATATTTCGTTCCAACGCCAGTGATTATAAAAAAAAATCCTGATAAAAACCAAGATGTTAAATATTTTTTAAGCAAGCAAGTATTCTCCACTGCATATCTTGCTACCTTCAAGTCCTTATTCGGCCTTGTGTCAGACTATCAATCTTAGAGAATGGCTAGTAAAGTACTGAACTAACAACCAGCGATCTTTGAGAAACACCAAACGGAAAAAAAAAAAACAATCGAAATTTATTTCCCATTAGATATTAACTAAAAATAAATATCTGAATCAGTCTATTGCTGTCTTCACTACGAAAATAAATGACTATGTATGGATAGATCTGGAAAAGGAATATTTTTTGAAAGAATCATTTTTCGTTAACTATAAAAAACGGTTAACTAAATAGCGATAATATTGGTGCTTTTTAAATGCGAATATGCAGGCAAAACTGTTCAAGCTCGTCGTTTAATTGTCGGGTCGACGTTTTTGGTCATCACAAAAGAAAGTCCAAACATTAAAAAGCTATAAAATATTTTCCTGTTATTTTTTCGGAATTCAGAGATTTTTTTTTAGTTTAAAAGGTTAACAGATTATTGGAACTGAAGTAAAGGAGAATTTATATTGCCTATATATAAATTTTTTTTTATATACCGTTTCCCTTCAGGACGAGGCGATCATTTAAAGATTTATATCCTATTTTTTGTATATCAAAAATGTTTTCCCTTAAATTTTTTCTCTCAGACCTTGTTCGGTCATCCACTTGTGAAAGAACTTGTTTATGTCATGTGTTGCAACAAAAAGTTTTTTTTTCCTCTGTTCGACCTGTGAGTATCAGATTCTCCAAGCCCTCCTTTTCTTGAAACGTGTCCCAGCAATTTCAGCTTCCTTTTCCGGATGTTAAATATAATAAATTAATTTTTTTTTGAATCCTCTCCAAGACCTCATCGTTGCTCACAAATTTAATGTATCTTTTTATAATTAGCATCCTTCTATAGAACCATACCTCCGTTGCCTCTTCTTCATTTTTTGATAAGTATAAAAGGTGGACAGATTTTCACACCAAATATCAGTTTTACTAAAAGAAATCCTCTTTTAATACTTCTCTTTTATTTAATAAACAAAATGCAGATTTCTCTCATAAATTTCCAGAAGGGTATCCCTAGTATACTAAAGGGTAGAAACGGACTAAAATGATATGATAAAAGAAAAACAAAGACGAAAGAAATGAAGGATGTGATTTGGACAAATAATTATTGATCAGTAAAAATTATTCTTCTCGGCGATTCCCACAATTTTCAATTAAAGTCGATGTATCGAAAGCTGACGTTGTCTGACAAATGTTTCTAGTATTCGGATTTTCTTTCAGTAATTATTATTGAAAACAATCAGTACAAGTTTTATTTCGATTAATTTTTGATACCGAATTAAAGTTAAGATTCAACAAATTATTTTAAACAGAGAAATTTCCGTTTTTATTAATTTTTTTAAAAAAAGGTTTAAAAGTTAGAATGACGTTTGCTGGGTTTATTTACTTTTCGGATTTTAATTAGGATTTGTTAATTGTGTGAAATCGATTTGTATACAAAATTACACTAAGTAGAAACTTATCCGAATCCTAACAAAATAAAAAGAATTATTTAAATCTTTCGGGATTACTTCAGAATATCAAAATTAATAAAAATTTTGATTGATACCAATTCTTAGAATAACTAACATAAAATGGTGGAAAAATACTTCTGGATAAAAAAAAAGAAAGAAGAAAAACTGCCTCTGGACTTGAATCTGTTTAAAACTTTCTCCAACTGAAAATTTAAATGAAAATGCCGCACATATGTCTGAACATTACAACTGAGAACGCCAACTTTTCTGCAATTATTTTAGCCACAAAGCAGATTCAAATAAAAGCGGATAGGTTTTCGTTTTCTGAATGTTAAATAATCTGGTACAATGCTTAATTGAAGAAAATCGGAATTAGGAAGATTGTATTTCGACAGGGGGCACGGTGGATAGATGCTCGGATTGAGGAATCGGAGAGCCGAGTTCGAATTGCAGTCGAATCCATTGCATTCACTTACGTGCTAATACTCTTGTACTGTACTGTACTGATGCGGCATTCACCCTGGGCGGATTGAGCCGGCTTCTTCCTGTTATGAGAAGAAGATTCTTGGGATAAATTACAGAAGTAGGGTACCCAGGCCTACTCGGATAACGTTCTTGCTTGCCGCGGGGTTCCCACAGACGCAGAGACAGGAACGACCAGAAGCCGCCGGTTACCGATGCAGACGCTCCTTGGATTTTCACCAGAGCCCTTGTTAGCCGGCGTGTGTGTCAGACATGTCCGCCTTGGGTGGCCCTACCAGGAACGAAGTTCCGGGCGGCATAGCTCTGACACTACCGTTTAAACCCCCCCCACCGACTGTGAGGTAAGGGTTGGACTTTGGGGGCTTACAGTACCAGGTGTTCCCAAGCGGTCCCCCATCTAAGTACTGACCTGGCTCTACGATGCTTAACTTCGAACGAGAACCTGTGTTTCAGCGTGATTTGACCGTAAGCTATATACTCTTGGGAAAGGTATGAATCCTCTTCTTCTCCACCCCCCATTGCCTGTTATGGGTAAATAGCAGAACAGGAAGGGTTCTATGTTGGATAACATCTACCGCAGAAAGAAATGGCAAATGGGGAAAAAAAATCTCGTCAGTCATGTACTCGAAAGATACTTGCTTGGTTAAAAAACTGTGTAATCAAACATGTCACATAACTGACTGTATTTCGACAAGAATGCATAAAAATTATATTCGATGTTTGCATTTTGGGTTTGAAATTCAACCATTGGCAGTATAAAAAAAATAGACAAAACTCCACGAGATCGCTAAAAAAAAAGCATAGCATGATGAAAAAAGACGCCAAACTTGACGAAAACAAAATTTTATCGTCTAAATGTTTGTTATTATTAAGAGGAAAGGTCAAAGTATTTTTGGGGTATTTTTTTCCATTTTTTAATCGTTCCTAGCACGTCCGAAATTTTCGTTAAAAATCTTCTTTTTTTTTTTTTGAGTCAGCAAAATTGACCATTTTTTTTCCATTTAAAAAAAAACTGGAAATCTGACTTTGAAATTTTTTAAATATCAATTATCATTTTTTCAAAACTTATTTTAAGAAAATCAGAAATTATAATGTTTATTTAAAATATTTTGAACCAAACTTAACTTAGCTTTTTGTGCCGAAAAAAAGATGTAATTTGAAAATAAAAAACAAAGCAGGTCATAAACTTTCGCGTCTCTTGACAGGTGATGAATGATATATTTACGAATTCCATGAGGCTAATTTGTTCTACGGAAGGAGAAAAGTGAAATAATTTACATTTAAGTGAACAAATTATTTACCCTCGTTATTTTTAACGAAAACTTTCAGCGGTCTAATTTTTTTTTTTTGTACTTAGCTTTCACCTTTACGTTTATGATGCTTTATGGAAAATATATTATAAAGAAATTAAAATAAAACTGTTAAGAGTGACATTAAATTTCATATTTCTTAAGAAAGGTATCTAATTAATTTATAGGTACCTTTCTTATGAAATTTTATCAGAATTGTACATAAAATACTATAATTTTATGTACATTTATTACATTCTACTGTTATTTGTATTTGCATTCATTTTATTATTAATTTTGATATTTCATTTATGGAAAAATGTCGTAACTGAGATTAATATAAAAATAAGATCATATAAATTTCATAAGATGATACTGATACTTGTAGGTACCCTTCTCAGTTGAAATTGAAAAATCAAATTAACTTCTCCACACGTGTTTCGCAAAAGTAAAGGCCTTAACAGCGGAGAACAATGCTTAACTCAAATAACGCAACTTAATTATATTCTGGTTGGTCTTCCGTACTTTATAATTACAGACCGATTATAAACACAAAATTACATTTCTTAATTACTGGGGATCTTCTGATTAGTCAAAATGATACAATTTACAACGCGCTAAAAAAAAAGATCTATCTCATAAGGACACTTATGAAAACCCGATGCAGCTTTTTAACTAATTTTATAATATTTTAACAACTTAAATGTAAAATCTATTATAATTAATGAAATAACAAATAATTGTATTAAAAATTCATTTTTCATCGAAAAAAATTTTTTGCTTTCAGAAAATATTGTCCATATTCATAAAAACAACTAAAAGCAAATAAAAGCATTTGAAATTAAATAATATCTTTGTTTTATTGAGTTTTGTATGTTACAATTCAGAGCTGATTTTTCAGGTACTGGGGATCCAATTAAAAAAAAAAAAAACATGATTTGCATTCCTCAAAGCCCTGTGCTTTTAATTATTGTAATCACTAAACCTGATGCGATCGAATTTCTAGCGTTTTTCATAAAATTAGTTATGGGGGGTAATAAATATAAAAAAAAATATTTCTACCATGACTTTTAAAAAAAAAAAAACATATTTATAATAATTTCGATCATCTGTGAATAGTTTCTGAAAGTTTCATTAACATCCGACAATTATTTTTATTTTTTGCAGTTTTTTTCAAATTAATGTGTGTCATAAAAAAAAAAACGTGCTAAAAAATTGTCTATGTTTTTTACTAGTTCCGTTGATACAAAGAAAAAATTTTTTTTTTTTAATCAAAATTTAGAATGTTCTAAAAAAGAAGGAAAATTTTTTAAAAATAATTAAAAAAAAAAATTTTGGTCTTTCCTCTTAATAATAACATAAGCATTTAGACAATAAAATTTTGTTTTTCGGCAAGGTTTGGCGTCTTTTTTCATCAAGCTATGCTTTTTTTTTTAGCGATTTCATGGAGGTACCTATGTAACAAAGGTTTAATTTGGGACCAGAAAAATTGATAAAATAAAAAATTTTCTCTTATATTTGGGTTTATCCATTTTTTTGAATATTTTTCAAAAAAATTTTTATTTAAAAAAAAAAATTGTATGAAAATCAATTTGATTGTGGAAACGTTAAAATGAAGATTTTTTCTTTCTTGATTAATATGATTTTTTACCAAAAAAAAAAACTGAAACATGAAAATTTTATTTTTTTAAGAACTGAAAAAAAAACCAAAATCTAAAAAGAAAATTAAACAAAAACAAAAAAAATTTCCTTTTTTTTTAATTTGACTTGTTAAAATTTAACAAAAAAAAAAAAAAAAAAATTAAATTTGCAAATTTATTCCATCTTAAAATCTTGCAATCAACAATATTTGCTTGTACACCACCTTTCTATTCAAGTTCAATATTTATTCTTCATTTTGGTTTTTTTCCAATAATTTTGTTTTTTTCATTTAAAAAAAAACAATTGAAAAAAAAAAAAAATAATAATAAAATTCAAATTCTCCTATTAATTTGTTTTTAATTTTTTAACAAAAAACCCATATTTAAAAAATTAATTGAAATCAAAAGAAAATCTATTTTTAAAATTTTAAATTTTTCTTTATATGAAATAACTTAGAATTTTCTTCTTCGATAATTAAATTTTTTTGTCTTTCCTTTATTTAAAAACAGTTATTCTTTTTTGATTTTTTTTTGATAATGTAAATTGTGCTTTTTCTTCTTGTCTTTTTTTCATTGATTTTTTTTTCTTTTTAAATTATTTAAAAACCACAAAAATTTTAAATTTTTTTTTAATTTAAAGAAAAAATATTTTTTTTTTTTTTTTTTTTTTTTTTTAAAAAAACCGGTTTTAATGTCAAAAAATTTTTTTTTTGCGTTTTAAATTTCAGAAATTTGAAGCATTTAAAAGAGTTTTTTTTTTCGTCCATTGTTTCAAAAATTTTTCAATTTTTAAAATTATTGATTCATAGATGTTCAAAAAAAAAAATCTATATTTTTTAAATAATTTCAATTTTGATAATAAACTTCAATGTTGAAAATCATTTGATGACATAAACGATAAAGATTCATCCGCGTGTATTTTTATGACGATAAATTAATTGAAAAAAACAAAAATTTTGATTTTTTAATATAAATTACAATTTGTTTCGGAAATGACGATAAATAACATCCGCGCAAAAAAAATGACGATAAATAAATTTACATCCGCGAATATTTTGAAAGTAAGGAAAATAAATTAAAGAAAAGAAAATCGGATGAAATGATGATAATTTCATCCGCGTGAAAAAATTTGTTTTAAACGAAAAAAAATACAAATATTTGTTTTTTTATGACGATAATTTACATCCGCAAAAAAAAAAAATTGACGAAGGGAAACATGATTTCTAAAAGGCATAAATCATATATATATATATATTTAAAAAAAAAAAAAAAAAATTATAATCCGATTTTAAAAAAAACCCAAGGAGGATAAAACATTAAAACTAAAAATAAATAAATAAAATAAAGAAAAACTTTACAAACCAAAGAAAAGGTTTTATGTAAAAAATTAATTTGACTTAAATTTTTTTTTTTAACAAATTTTTAATTTTAAGTAAAGAAACAAAAAAAATTTCCTCAGTCCTTTAAAAAGGGCTGTGGTGAAATAATTTTATACCATGGAACTTAAAAAAGTCTGTTTTATTTAAAATATAATAAGGAGGTTTGTTAAAATCCAGATTTTTGAATATTTTTTTTTTTAAGCATTTTTTTTTTGGGTCCATTATTTTTGGGAAAATTTTTTGTTAAACACACACACAACACACACAAAAAAAAACTAAAAAAACATGGAAATGTATCCATTTTTTTGTGTTTTTAATAACAAAAGAAATTAAGAAAAAAAAAAAAAAAAAAAAAAAAAAGATCATAATAAGTTTTTGAAGAAAAATTATTAAATTTTCAATACATTTTTACCAATAATTTTATTTTTTTTTTATTATATTTTGTCTTAGCTATACATTTTGAAAAAAAAATAATATAAGAAATAGATTAAGAAAGGAAATAAAATTACCAGCAATATTTTTTTGGGAAAAATTAAAAATTAATAAAATTTTGTCGGCATTAAATTGCCCATTGAAATTGATATGGTAAAATCAAAACAAAATCAATAATCATCCATAGACATTCAAAAATGTTTTTATACAAAAAATTTTTTTTAAAACATCTTTTTACTAAACAATCTTAATTTTGATGTTTCATTTTCTCCAAAAAAAAAATTGAATCAATTATTTTAATTTTTAACTTTTCACAAGCAGAAAACACATGCATCAAATTAAATAATAAATATGACAATTATTTTTTTAAACATACTTGGTGGATTTCTTCATATTTAAAATTTTTCCTGCTCTTTTTAAGGTAAAAAAAAAAAAAATTTTTTTTAAAGACAAGTTTAATAAGATTTTTTTGAAACTCAAACAAAACAGTTTTTGTATAAGATTTTGAAATTGAAACAAAATAGAAGATTTAAATCAAAAGCCCGGCATAAATGAAATTTTTTTTGGGAAAAAGATAGATCAAGTATCGACCATCATAAAGACTGAAAAATAAAAAAACAAAGATTAAGAAAAGCAAAGGTTAAAATTTAGACGCATGTCTTAATTAGTTTTTTTTTTTTTTTTTTTTTTTTTTTTTGAATTGGTCAAACTCAAACAAAAAACATTTTACAATTTTATGAGTTTATCGATTTTGAATAGAATTTTCATTATAAACAATGTCTAAAAACAAAAACATTTAAATTGGAATTTTTTTAAAGCATTCTGAATGAAAAAATAAAAAAAAAATGTGTAAGACAATAAAAAAACAAAAAATAAAAAAAAAAAGTGAAGTTTTTTTGAATTGAAATATTTTAAAAAATCAAGGTAGCCTTTTCTTCTAATTTTTTTTAAATTATTATTTTTTCTTAGAAATACAGTAAAAAAAATTGCATATTTTTTCTAATGGTGATTCTAAAAAAAATTTGATTTGAATATATTTTCTTTTCGTTGATTTTCAAAAAAAAAATATTAACTTTATTTGGGTTTTATTAATTTAAACAAGGACTGTGTTCTCATTTAAAATATATAATCTGAAAGATTTTTATTTTTTTTTGAATATATCAGATTTCTTACGTTAGTAATTTTTAAAAAATTATTTAATATAAAACTTTCTTTTAAATATTGAATTAAATTTCAAATAGAACCAATTCTTATTGATCTTAAAATTAATTTAACGAATTGCAAAAATTTCCTATATTTTTTAACGGCCCTACTTTGAAAAGTAGAATTATCGTTGCCGAGGGATAAAGACAAAGAGATAGATCAAGATTCGACCATCATAAAGACTGAAAAATAAAATTGACAAAGATTATTGTTTAAGGTTGACGGACACGCATGTCTTAATTTTTTTTTTTTTTTTTTTTACGAATTGGTCAAACTCAAATTCAAAAAAACATTGTTTTCAATCGTTTATGAGTCTATCGATTGAATGAATAGAATTTTATTATAAACAATTGTCTTGTAAATGGAATTTTTAAAGCATTCTGAATGTATAAATAAAGAAAAAAGTGTGCAAGACAAGAAAGAAATACTACCAAAAAAAAAAGTGGATGTTTGTTTTATCGGCTGAAAAATGTAAGAAATCCGATCCCATATATAAACACACACACACACACACACACACAACCAACACACACATTTTTTAACCTAAGTCCTACTCCACTCCACGGAATTTAAAACATAGAGCATAGTCTGATGAAAAGACGCCAAAGTTTATGAAAACAAAATTTTATCGTCAAAATGCTTATTTTTTTATGAAGAGGATAGACTAAATTTTTTTAATTATTTTTAAAAAATTTTTCCATCATTTTAGAATATTCTAAATTTTGATTTAAAAAAAAAACCTTGTTTCTCTTTGTCGCAACAAGGGGTAGTAAATAACATAGATAATTTTAGCGCGTTTTTTTGTATTTACACACATTAATTTGGAAAATCTTGCAAAAATAAAAATAATTGTCAGATGTTAATGAAACTTTCAGAAACTATTCACAGATGATCGAAAATTATAAATATTTTTTTTTTTTATTAAAGTCATGGCAGAAATATTTTTTTTTATATTTATTAACCCCCCCATAACTAATTTTATGAAAAACTCTAGAAATTGAGACCATCGGTTTTAGTGATTACAATAGTTAAAAGCACAAGGCTTTGAAGAATGCAAATCATGTTTTTTTTTTTTTTTTTTTTTGGCCAACGTACCTGAAAATCAGCTGTGAATTGTAACATACAAAACTCAATAAAACAAATATATTATTTAGTTTCAAATGCTTTTTTTGTTTTAATTTTTAATTTGTTTTTATGAATATGGACAATATTTTCTGAAAGCAAAAAAATTTTTTCAATGAAAATTGAATTTTTAATACAATTATTTTTATTTTTTAATTTTAAAAAATTTTTAAAAATGATTTTTTGTTTAAATTGAATTTTTAAAAATATTTTAACATTAGTTAAAAGCAAAATCAACCTTTCAAAATGTCCGTGTGAGATTGTCATTGTCTAGCGCTTTGAAAATTGTATAATTTGGACCAATCAGATTAGCCATGGTAATTAAGAAATGTAATTTTGTGTTTATAGTCGGACAGTAATTATCAAGGACGGAAGACCAACCAGAATACAATTTAGTTGCATTATTTGAGTTCAGCATTGTTCTCCGCTGTTAAGCCCTTTACTTTTTTGCGAAACACGTATGGAGAAGTTAATTTGAGTTTTCAATTTCAACTGAGAAGGGTACCTACAAGTAACAGTATCATCTTATGAAATTTAACTACTGCTAAACTTTAATTTATATGATCTTATTTTTATATTAATCTCAGTTATGACATTTTTCCATAAATGAAATATCAAAATTAATAATAAAATGAATGGAAATACAAATAACACAGTAAAATGTAATAAATGTACATAAAATTATAGTATTTTATGTACACTTTCTGATAAAATTTCATAAGAAAGTTACCTAAATTAATTAGATACCTTTTTCTTATGAAATTTAATCTCACTATTAACAGTCTTATTTTTTTAATTTCTTTTATATTTTCCATAAAGCATCGTAAACGTAAAAATGAAAGCTAAGTAAAAAAAAAAAAAAAAAAAAAAAAAAAAAAAATTAGAGCTCTGAAAGTTTTCCTTAAAAGTAACAAGGTAAATAATTTGTTCACTTAAATAATTTCACTTCCTTCCATCCGTAGAAAAATTCTCCTCCCGTAAGTTATCTAAAACTCATGAATGTGCCTTTCGTCAAGCGACGGCGAAAGGTTATGACCTGCTTTGTTTTATTTTCAAATTACATTTTTTCGGCGCAGAAGCTAAGTTAAGCTTGGTTCAAAATATTTTAAATAAACAGTATAATTTCTGTTTTTATTAAAATCAGTTTTGAAAAAATGATAATTGATTTTTAAAAGAATATCAAAGTCAGATTTTTAATCTTTTTTATCAAATCGAAAAAAATGATTGAAAATGATTGATTATTTGTCCTTTCTTTTTTTTTTTTTTTGACCAAAAAAAAAACAATATTTTTAACGAAAATTTCAGACGTGCTAAGAACGATTAAAAAATGTAAAAAAATACCCCCAAAATACTTTGATCTTTCCTCTTTAATAATAATATGAACATTAGACGATAAAATTTTGTTTTCATCAAGTTCGGCTTTTTTATCATCATGCTATGCTCATTTGTTTACATTTTCGTGGGTGAGTTGTCCCTCTTTCATTCTCACGATGTGTCTTAATCGTGTTTTCAAATTGATTTTCTTAAAAAAACAATTGTATTTTTCCCATTTTCGGTGCCGTTAGAACCACCACAAGGTAATTTTATGTAGTCCTGTGAAGTTTTGTTGAAATCGGCTAAAAAATGTAGGAAATTCGATCCAATATATAAACGTTACACACACACACACACACACACACACACAATCTGCGTTTTATAATAAGTAAGATCTATATTCACAGATGAAAGCATAGACAAGTAAGTTACTCTATCTTGTGATGAAGTGACGCAGGAAAAATATAATCAATGCTGACAACGTAAGAGGGATTAGTCTCAGAATAAGTTACCGTATTTTCTGCCTATAAAACGTACCTATCATTTGATAAAGAAAACAGTGATATTCAACTAATGATCCTGCCATATTTATATATCGATTCTTATATTGTAACATTACTTTGATTTGTAATAATAATCGTTTATGACACAAACAAATACACGCGCACCGCACACATACAAACATATATATAATAATATGTTTATCTCTCTCTGATATTAAGTGCTTTCTAATAAGTATCGCGCATATAATATATAAATAATTATATATATATTTATCTATATACACACTTTTCACACACACACACACATATATGATTAAGAAAAATATAAAATTTGTCACTTAGCTGATTGATATCTTCAGCATCGCGACTTCAGGTTTCTTAGACGGACCCACCGGCAATTACTCCGTCTACTCGTCAGGGTTAATGAGCAATTGACTGTTTATTTTCTTGTTTTACTTTTATATATTCATTTTTTATTAGTGCAACGTTGATTTTTTTCTTTTTCTTCTTTCATTGTGTGTGTATGTGCACATAGTTCTTTTTTTTGCATACGTGTACAATGTCATGAATTTTCCTTTCTAATTTTGTCTATTTTATACTCCTTCTCTCTCTTTCTCTTTTTCTTTCTTCAATTTTTCTTTTCTCTTTTTCTCTTTTCTTTTTTTTTCTTTTTCTTTCTTTCTCTTTTTTCTCTCTTTAATTTTTCTTTCTTTTTCTCTTTCTCTTTTCTTTTCTTTTTCTCTTTCTCTTTTTCTTTTTTTTTCTTTCTCTTTTTTTTTTTCTTTCTCTCTTTTCTTTTTCTTTCTTTTCTCTCTTTTTCTTTTTCTTTTTTCTTTCTCTTTTTCTTTCTTTTTTTCTTTCTCTTTTTCTTTCTTTCTCTCTTTTTTTTTTCTTTCTCTCTTTTTTCTTTCTTTCTCTTTCTTTTTTTTTTCTTTCTTTCTTTTTTTTCTTTCTTTTTTTTCTTTTTTTTCTCTCTTTTTTTTTTCTTTTCTTTCTTTTTCTTTCTCTTTCTTTCTTTTTTTTCTTTTTTTTTCTTTTTCTCTTTTTTCTTTCTTTCTTTTTTTTCTTTTCTCTTTTTTTTTTCTTTTCTCTTTTTTGTTTTTTCTTTTTTTTTTTCTTTCTTTCTCTTTTTTTTTCTTTTTTTTCTTTTTTTTTCTTTTTTTTTTTCTTTTTTCTTTCTTTCTCTCTTTTTTTCTTTTTTTTCTTAAATTTTTCTTTCATTTGAAGACAGAAATTTTTTTCTTTCTTTTTCTCTTTTTTTTTTTCTTTCTCTCTTTTTTCTTTTTTTTTCTTTTTTTTCTTTCTTTCTTTTTTTTTCTTTTCTTTTTCTTTTTTTCTCTTTTTCTTTTTTTTTTCTTTTTTTCTTTTTTTTTCTTTTCTTTCTCTTTTTTTTTCTCTTTCTTTCTTTTTCTTTTCTTTCTTTCTTTCTTTTTTTTCTTTCTCTTTTTCTTTCTTTCTCTCTTTCTTTTTTTTCTCTTTTTTTCTTTCTCTCTTTTTTTTTTCTTTTTTATTTTTCTTTTTCTTTCTCTTTTTTCTTTCTTTCTCTCTTTTCTTTCTTTTCTTTTTTTCTTTCTTTCTTTCTTTCTTTTTTTTCTCTTTTCTTTCTTTTCTCTCTTTTCTTTAAAAAAATTTTTCTTTCTTTTCTCTTTTCTTTCTTTCTCTTTCTTTCTTTCTCTTTTTCTTTCTTTCTTCTCTTTTCTTTCTTTCTTTCTTTTCTTTTTTTCTTTCTTTCTTTCTTTCTCTCTTTTTTTTCTTTCTTCTCTTTTTTTTCTTTTTTCTTTTCTTTCTTTCTCTTTTCTTTCTTTTTTCTTTCTTTCTTTCTCTTTTTCTTTCTTTCTCTCTTTTCTTTCTTTCTCTCTTTCTTAGATCGTTCTAATTGTTCTTGTAAAAACATGTCTAATTGAAAAATAAACATTTATATGTTTATTAAATATTTTGCTTCTTTTTCCGGGTGAAAAAGTAAGGTTTTGCAAATGTCTGTTGTTTATGTATAAAATGCCAAAGCTAATTTGGACTCCTAAGAGTTGTCATCAGAATGTGTGGATAAAGAAAGTAAATTAAGTTAAGAAGCAGATTATTATATTTACTTTCCTAATATCCCGAATTAATATCCCAATGCGTAAAATCATTTTGTTTACGTTTCCGGTGCGAAAATTAAAATTTACAGATGTAGACTTAGGTACCTCCATGAGATCGCTAAAAAAAAGAGCATAGCATGATGAAAAAGACACCAAACTTGACGAAGACAAAATTTTTATCGTCTAAATGCTTATGTTATTATTAAGAGGAAAGATCAAAGTTTATTTTAATTATTTAAAAAAAAAATTTCCTTCTTTTTAGAACATTCTAAATTTTGATTTGAAAAAAAAAAAACCTTGTTTCTCTTTGTATCACCGGAACGAAGAAAAATAACATACAATTTTAGCACGTCTTTTTTTGTATGACACATATTAATTTGGAAAATCTTGCAAAAATAAAAATTATTGTTAATGAAACTTTCAGAAACTATTCACAGATAATGGAAATTATTATTTTTTTTTTTTTTTTTTTTTAAAGTCATAGCAGAAATATTTTTTTAATTCATTACCCAACCCCATAACTAATTTTATGAAAACGCTAGAAATTCGATCGCATCAGGTTTAGTGATTACAATAGTTAAAAGCACAAGGCTTTGAGGAATGCAAATCATTTTTTTTGTTTTTAATTGGACCCGCAGTACCTGAAAATCAGCTCTGAATTGTAACATACAAAACTCAATAAAATATATTATTCAATTTCAAATGCTTTTATTTGCTTTTAGTTGTTTTTATGAATATGGACAATATTTTCTGAAACAAAAAAAAAAATTTCAATGAAAAATGAATTTTTAATACAATTATTTGTAATTTATTCATTAATTATAATAGATTTTACATTTAAGTTGTTAAAATATTATAAAATTAGTTAAAAGCCGCATCGCGTTTTCTAAGTTTCCTTATGAGATAGATCTTTTTTAGCGCGTTGTAAATTGTATCATTTCGACTAATCAGAAGATCCGCAGTAATTAAGAAATAGAATTTTGTGTTTATAATCGGGCTGTAATTATAAAGTACGGAAGATCAACCAGAATACAATTAAGTTGCGTTATTTGAGGTAACCATTGTTCTCCGCTGTTAAGGCCTTTACTTGTCTCTACCCCAGTAAGCGAAACAAAGGGTTCAGTTCAACATTCCAACCACCTGAAAAAGGCCGGAGCGTACAACAGCCGAAACGTTGTAATAAATATGGCGAGAAAGATGAGGACAATAGTCCGAATAATGTAGTGTACATAATACCTCATCTCAGAAATAAAGCTTTGTATATTATATTATTTTGTAGGCAGTTACCGTTTAGTAAGCATTCGTACTTTGTTCTGCATTTACAGGTGGGTGTATGTGGTGTACCGGTGATTTTTTTTTTTTTTTTTTTTCTAGGTTTATTTACGCCAAGAAATAAATCTAACCACTTTACATATACACTTCCGCCAATCACCTAATCAGCATAAATAAGCAATTAGCCCTAAACAAAAGAAATTGTTCTTCCTCCATCTTCTCCCTTTAAACCCGTCAAAGGAATAGTGGCATTTATTCTGAAGATTGCAGTGAAGCGTGAAACTTTGTCTTCATACAATGTCGATTTCTTTGTCTCGATTATACGTCGTTTGTCAAAAAATATATATGGAAAAATAAAAATCAAGTTTAAGCCATTTTATTCGACTTTAAGTCACCACAAATATTGAAGTCGTAATATCACTAGAAAAGCGTTAAAAGCACATAAAATCCTGTTACTGTATAATAAATAAGAATAAACGTATATAAAATCATATTAAAATACGTAAATTTACAGCAAATGTTAATATAATCATTATAAATCCTAGAGAACGAAATATGAAAACATCTGTGAATCTGTTGTCTTATTTAGCGGTCTTTAAGAGTACAATATTGAAGTTTTTCACGGTAGGTGGATTTGACAGGTTGAATCATCAACGTGCTGCTATTAATCAGGAAATCATTCAAAGGAAAGCGCTGTCTTTGAGGACCTGAACAAAAATATCCAGATGAGAAAGATGTAGAGTTTAAAACGAGTCAAGTCTGGTTTATGAGAACGAAGAAGTCATCACTCTATTAAGAAGCAAGCTGAAAGTGCATCAGCTGACGAGCGAGTAGCAGCTGATTTTCCTAAAGCATTGGCTAAGATTATCGAAGAAAACCGGTTTCTTCCTGAACATTTTTAACGTTGACGAAACTGGATTATATTGGAAAAAATTGTCAGACCGTTCTTTCATTGTTAATGCTCAGCGTAAGGCTATATCGCTGATAAATTATTTTATTCAGAATATTGTAAGTATATATCATAAATACTGTAATATTTAATGTGGAGTCTATATTTGCTGTTTATAGTGTAAGTCGTGGCCTCTGGAATCAATTAATGACGTAAGGTGAGGTATATCTGTATCTCTGAACGTTTGTTCTGCAATATGCAGCACCCTCTCCTTTATAAATATAGTGAATTTTAAACAATATATATTATCTCAAAACTGCAGGTTCCAGGAAAAGGCTGACAAAATAAAATCTTAAAGATTTAAAATTTTCAAACTTCGTTGAAAACAAATCGTTACTCTGTTAAGTTACGTTTTCCATAACTCATTAGCGTCGTAGGGGCAAGCAACCAGACCAACATTGGTGTATCTAAGGAAAGATAAACCCGTTGAAGCCCATCTCTCTTCAGGCTAAAAAAAAAAAAACAGATCATGTATAAAAAGACAATTTTCTACAAATAACTCTAAGCAAACTGGCTTCTAATCAAATGACTCACCGACAATTGAAAAATTATCAAAATTATTGCCTGTTTAATTACTATATTAGGACTTTGCTTAATTATTGCTGCCGTTTCTTTTTTTATGACGTTCCTTCATGACGTTGGCGATCATGGTTCTCCACAATTTCCCTTTTATTTGTAGCTCTTAGTTAATTTTCTTATTTCGCTATTCCAACAACATTTACACAAACTCGTTAGGCAGGAGTTACGCACTGCTTTCCTCTCTTCGTCTTGCCTTCAATTTGTTCTGTGAGTGACAGATTTTCCATGTCATCTTTACTTCGACTGTCTCTTTCCTTGATATGTACAAGTGTCCTTTTTAGTTGTCATCTTCACTAAAATTTTCTCACATCTTCATTTCACGCTATTCTCAGCATGCTTCTGTAGAACCACATTTCTATTGTCTTAAGTCTCTTCATCTGATAATCCATCGTAGGGTCGTCGTAGGGGCACCATATGTATTGTAGCCATACCAACATTGATGTACCTAGGGAAAGATAGACACTTCAGGTTTAAAAACAAAAAAAAAAAGAGATCACGTTGTATAAAAAGAATGTTCTAACACCTGTTGGTTGGAGTAAATCCAAAAATCATTGAACGTGTATCTCTAAAAACCGATAAATACAGGACTTTGCAATAGGTTGTGGTCAATCGGTTACAAAATATCAACTTGTTTAAACAATCCTCTGCCAAGCGACACCATTTCGCCAAAGTGATAAGCGTACTTGGCTTCTAATCAAATGACTCACCAACAACTGAAAGGAAATACCAGATTCTCTAAGCCAATACACTTCTTTTTCTCTTGTAAATTGTGAGTTATGACATTTACTAAAATGCATAAACTTTCTTTCATACCAGACACTTATCCATTTCTATGAACATATTTCAAATAAGATTGTTTACTATGGAAAAATATAACCATAGAAAACAAAGTTACATACGTCTTTTATCAACCACGACTTTGTCGTCAAAATATACTCGGCTAAAAATTATCAAATTTCTGGGTGTTTAATTACTATATTGTTACTCTACTAATTATAGATGAAGATCTTTCTATCTTGTTTTTTGCAACACTCTTCATTGACATTAAAAGATTTCCATCTCTGGCCGGTTAGTTTTTTAATTACCCGATTCAAAGTCTCTTTACAGTGATCCCTCGCTAATTCGCGGTTCTACTATTGGGAATTCACGACTTCGGATTTTTTTAAATATATATATGGAAAATATATCGCGGAGTTTCTGGAAAATTCTAGAAAAATCGCGATATATGAACCTAAAATTTTTCATTAAACCCATTAAAAAATTAATAATAAATATTATTTCTTGGTCTCGGAACAACAAGACAAGCGTAAAATAGCAATAGAAATAATTGTATGTTACATCTGAACAGACGTAAAATACAATTATCGGCTGCACAGTAGAAGTCATCATCAGCTTAATCATCATCATTTCTACTGCGCAGCAAATTCATCATCATCATTCAAATTCTACTTCAACTTCTAATTTGTAACAGTAACAATCTCTTCTTCTTTTCTTCTTTTTTCTCTTCTTTTTCTCTTCTTTTTCTCTCTTCTTTTTTCTCTTCTTTTCTCTTTTCTTTTCTCTCTTTTTTCTCTTCTTTTTCTCTCTTTTTTCTCTCTTCTTTTTCTCTCTTCTTTTTCTCTTCTTTTCTCTCTTCTTTTCTCTCTTCTTTTTAAAAAAAAAATTTTTCTCTCTTTTTTCTCTCTTCTTTTTCTCTCTTCTTTTTCTCTCTTCTTTTCTCTCTTCTTTTCTTTTCTTTTCTCTCTCTTTTTTCTCTTCTTTTTCTCTCTTCTTTTTTTTCTTCTTTTCTCTCTTCTTTTTCTCTCTTCTTTTTTCTCTTCTTTTCTTTTCTTTTATATAAATTTTC